>JAJJMC010005943.1:2293567-2306347 GCA_023531435.1 Papaver californicum | reverse complement strand
ACCATGCTACAAACAGATGAAACCAAGATGAAAATCAGTGAAACCTAGTTACAGAAAAATTGAAACCTAATTATGAAACCGGTGATTTCGAAACAGATGAAACCTCATTACGCAAATTCATTGATGAAACAAAATTGCGAAACTAAAAATCATTGAAGCATGTTGATTCTCAACCATAAACAATCACTGAAGAACAATGAAACTTCGATTTACCTTTTGGAGAATCTTGTTTCTTAACTGTTTTATAAAGTTTTTTGTTCATCTTTTTCTCTTTCTTTTTCTCTTGTTTCTTCACCATTTTTAATGATGTTCAATGATTTTGTTTCGATTTTTGGTTAGGTTTAAACTGTTAGAGAATGGAATAGAAAGTTCTGAGTTAATAGTAGAAGTAGGATCTTGGAAACTTAGTATATATACTGATGATGATGAACAACAGTTTGAAAATCAGAAATTCAGTTTCTGATTCTGTTTTTTAATGTACTGGTGGTGATGGAGATTATGACTACGAGGATGATGATGATGATGATGATTATTACGATCAGGATGAAGATATGATGTTGTTTCGGGAGATTTTTCTGATAATTTTTTGAAACTGTTAATGAAAGTGAACGGTTCGAATTTTCGGAGTTAGTTGAAGAGGGAAATGATGAGTTTACGAATGGAATTAGCGAGAAGTAAATGAGAGTGAACTGTTTTTAAGGGAGGGTATTCTGGACAGTTGGGTTCTAATGGGTTTTTTGTGTCAAATTTCTTTTGTTAGATTTTTTATAGTTGGATAGTGACCCCTCTGGGCTTATAACCCACGACCTGATAACACGATAATTTATTGATAAAGACTACCGGAGACGTTGGCACAATAACCCAATCAATCCGGATATTGACTGTAACTTGAATAACCGAATGCATAATGGGCTTATAAAAAATATGGTTTTCTTGACGTGCTAATGACTATTTCCTTGCATACTAAAATATATAAGTCCAGTGAGTGTTGTCTCTGATGTTGTAGAATACTTTTTTTTTGCTATAAATGATTTGCTGGACAAAAATGTGCCTATTTGAAGTTAGAAGAACCACAAAATATTTTATAATAGTTGAATAAGATCAATTATATGCATGTAAATGCATTACGTTGTGTAGTTTTTCTCTTCGGATAATTTACCAAATCATTGTCGATACTCTCTCCAGGTTTCATTGAACATACACTACGCATGAGTATCCCTACCAAGGTCAAATGGATTCATAGCTTGAAGTTATTCGGACAAGTACTTGCTGATGAAAAGCTCAATGTCACTGTCACTCAAAATGAGGAAATCCTAACAATGAACTATGTAAATGACTTTTTGAACGTGTATTTAAGTGGTCTGAAACATGAGACTCATTACCGACTTTTGAAGATTATCAGACTTCATATGACATGTTTTGATGGCTCAGCTGAATTGAGCAGTAGTTGGATGAGATTTGCAACTTCTCTTTTAAGAATTTTTTATGTCTTTTTTATTTAATGTGGAATTTGTCATTGTTGTAATTCGTTGTGAATTCACAATCAACACCACTTGGAGGATACTAAATAGTTAATCACCTGAGCTCCTGCGCACACAATTAAGTGGTAGGATACTAAATAGTTAATCATGTGAGCTCATGCAACGTATGGGCACACAACTAGTATGGTTATATAAGGAGGGTCGAAACCGTAGCACGCACGGTAGTGCTACCAATCGTCGACTACTTAGCAAATCAGACGAAAATATTTAGCCTTTTCTTGAAAAGGAACAGAAAAAACTTGAGTTCGACGAATATTCTGTCCCGCCAACTATAGGCGTGGAAAGCGGAAACTTATTCCGTATGGTTCTGGGCTGTTAAATAAATAAATTCCTCTTCCTTATTCATTTGGTCTTTTTCAAATCTTTCTTTGCATCTGCGCTTTCTCTTGTTTCAACCTCCCTGTTGCTTTTCCTCTTCCAAAATAAAACCCTAATTAACCATGGGAGATGACAATCAATATCACTCATCTACACCCAATCCAGATTCTTCTTCTTCTACTGCAACAGCCACAACAACAACGACAATATCGAAATCGAATCGTAAATCGGTTCATCAATCTCTTGGCGGAGGCGCAGGTACTCATTTCCGCTTCTCCTTATTATACAATTACTATGTGGGAATGATAATCTAGGGTTTGTGATTTTGTTCCATAGTGTAATTATATTAGATGAATATCTCAGTTTAGTGCGAGATCTGGAATTGATTAGGGTTCAATAGGAATTAAGTGGTTATATTGATTTTGAACAGTTGCTGATGTACTTTTATGGAAACGATGGAGAACTGGGGCATTTGTTCTAGTTACTGCAACTACAATGTGGCTACTTTTCGAAATCGGTGGATACAGTTTGTTATCCTTTGCTGCTAATGTTCTATTGCTTTTAGTTACAATTTTATTCTTATGGGCAAAATCTGCTTCAGTTCTCAATAGGTACCACCTTTTTATTTCGTAATTATCCAAAGATTTGCTTAATTATTTTTTATAATCATTCTTTGAAAGCCATGTATACCCGTCAATACGATTAAATTTGAAGGCATGATAATGCGAAATGATTCTTAGATTGAAGTTCATTGCTATTGTGTTATAGACCACTTCCTGCCCTTCCGAATCTCGAACTCTTCGATGCTATGATTGAGAAATTTACAGCTTCAACTCAAGTATGGATTAATCGCATATTGGGTGTTGCTCATGATATCACTCTTAAGGGAGATTGGAAACTTTTCTTGAAGGTTTGATGCTTCACTACACTGTTGAAATAAATTTTACTGAAATGCTTATCTGTTCAATTGATTATGTGGGTTCTTGGTTCTAGGTTGTAAGTGGTTTATTTATCGTTTCTTACCTGGGAAGTCTGTTCAGTTTCCTTACTCTTGCTTATTTTGGTAAGTTTTGAAAGACATCTGTTAAATCCTTGTTTTTAAGAATAATTTGGATTTTGATTTATCTTTTTTGTCTTTCGGCAGTGGTACTGATTTCTCTTGCAGTTCCTCCTCTGTACCACAAGTACCAAGATCATATCGATGATAAGTTGAATGTTACTCACAAAGCGCTTTCAAGGCAGTATAGCAAAATTGATGAGAATATCTTAAGCAAGCTCAGTAAGGCACCAGTCAAGGATAAGAAGATTCAATAGAGTCGTTGTAAGTTCTTCAATGACAGTTGTTTGTTCTTCTTTTCTATTTACCTCTTACTTATTTACAAGGACAAGGTTTATGTGCACAAGGTTTATGAGTTTCCTCACATCATACTACATAGAGCATATGTAGCATATTTCAATAAAGATGTATTCCCTCCGTTTCAAAAAGATAGGCTTGTTTCATGTGTAATTTGTACATGAAACAAGCCTATCTTTTTGAAACGGATGGAGTAGTAATTGTTAGATATAGAGTGGGTTTAGGCTTTAGACAAATACTACAAAAGAAAGATGGTGCAATATGTTGAGAAAATGAACTCTTATATGCAAACCTTTATACCTCGATGCATATACATGGTAAATGGTTTATTTTGGATTGTCGGTTGTTTCTTGATTTTGCATGTACCTTATCTTTTTCTGGCCTTTTCAGGTTCTATGTTTTTTATGCGAAATGATGCTTATTATCTTTTAACATTAGGAAAATGGTCTGAAATCAAATAAATGTATGTTATCTATTTCCCCCCTATATGGAATGCAATATGGTGAGCAAGATTGCTGTATATTCTCCGTCTATTTCAGTTTCTCACCTATATTACTATACCAAGAAAACATTAACCCACAGGGCGAATTTCTTTCATGAGCTATTATGCAACCATTTATTTCACATACAATTTAGTTTACGAATGTGTATCTGCCGTATAAAATAAATTCCATCATTTAGGTGAAACTCCTTGCCTCATGGAAAAGGGTTGCTCTCCATGTGATATTAGAATCAGTTCTTATCTGTCCCAATTATAGAGTTTCATTATCACACAGTAAAATCTAGATTTGAACCTTGACTTGTAAAATAACTTCAGATTGCTGCTTCGTGGGTGTTCTGCAGTGGTCATTATCAGTTTGGACAGCCAGCATATCTTTCAATCACAGAGAACCTACTACGCCAATTCCAAGCTCTATGATGATTCACCATCAGTATCAACAGCCGTGTTAATGGTTTTCATTAGTTTTTGTGTTAGTTTTCTCCATTATATTAAGAATTATTTTTTCCCCTAATACATGATGCAGGTAATTGAAGCAAGGATTGTAAGCATCTGGGCCAGAAGGTCTTCTTTTTTTGTTGTTTTACCTTGGCATGTATCGGGTTTACACCAGTCACGATCCATATTCCTTTTTGGCTGTAATTGTAGAGTTTTTGTGCCTTAAAGCCCTTAATACATCTAAATAAGTTGGTTAAAGAATTATAGTTTTTCTCTTCTTTTTATTCATCTTCTCTCTATTTTCAATTTTGGTAATGAAGTATTATAACGATGATAACATATACATGGACCATGGTTATAAAGTTAGTAATAAAATTGGCATAAATATATCCCCTCCCATTTTAGAAGAAGAAAAAGAGTTTTTCACGCAAACTAAAAAATAAGAAAGATTAATTTTTTTCTAGAAATATCTTTAACTATATTTCTATTTGTTCCTAATTTTTAGTGTAGTTTTTAATGTGAAGAAAACTTGTATTGAAATACATAAAGTGGAGTATATGTTTATGTCATTTAGTAAGTTGATTCTACACTGTTTTCTTAGTGCATGATATTGAGGCGGGGATAAATCAGGAGTGTTTAGAGGGGAAAAATAAAAACTTTCATCTAATTTGGGACTTAAAAAAACTCTTTTCCAAATCAGGAGTGTTTAGAGGGAAAATATGAAAACTTTCACCTAATTTAGGACTTAAAAAAACTCTTTTCCAAATCTAAAATGGAACAAAGGGAGCATTAGAAATCGTATTATTGCGTTATCGGTAACGAAGATTTCTAACACCACCTTTTACATGATACATTCAAATGAAATTATACTATAGCACCTTTGATAGCAAAGGGCACCTCACAAATGAATGGTCATTCTTTCAAGGCAAGTACCAAATTAATAGATAATTTCTTTAAAATATGGTACCTTCTTTTAGCAAATTTTGATATACTGATTAAAAAATTATTAAGACCCGTTAAAAGAAGTTGGTATGGATTATATTTTTTTGATAAAAAATTATAGGAAAAAAAAACCTTGTTTTTGTGTATTTAAGGATGATACAAAAAATAATCAGTTTCTTTTTTTTTCGAAGCATGAAATGTATTTATCAGACTAAAAAACGATTATACGAGAGTACATCATATCCATATATAGATTTTCTTTTCTGACAGAAGGTTACAGAAACAAAAAAAAAAAAATTACTTATTTTTGTATATTTAAGAAAGATACAAAAAAACTGTCAATTTTTTTTTTTAAAACATAAAATATATATTTATTAGACTAAAAAACGATTACACGAGGATACATTAAACCCATTAATCAATTTCTTTTCCTTTGTATGTGTCATCATTTTCTTTAATAATTTTACATATTTTACATTACACATTTTTAGAAAATGATAGTATCTTAAATAGAGATTTCTATCAAGTCTGTGTCAACTAAAAAGTTCTTAAAAAATCCAAATTTATAATTTTAAATTTACTTCTAATAACATAAAATTTCATGGATTTTCATAAACTTTCTAGCTTAACAGGAATTTTAAAATTTTGAAAAAACTCTAGATCCACTAATAAAAGATTTCATATATCTCAAATCGCTAAGGCAAAAACCCTAATTGACTGCCCCTTGTAAGTTCCTACCGTTTATTGGAATGCTATATAAACATCAAAGGAAGAAGGAAACGATAACTATACAGACCAAAATATGATCTGATTTACATCCACATAATGCAAAAGGTAACTCTTGTTCTTCTAAAACATATACAAAGGATGCAAGCTTTTGAACTAGAGAATAAAACCTCCTGAATACAGTATAATCTCAAACAAAAGCTTGAATTTCTTTTCAGCATGATGTTTTTCCGGACACCAGAGATTCCTGTTAACTTGGATAATTACAACTTATGCGACTCTAGGGATGGGAACAGCTTCTGAAGGTGGCAGTGTGACTGAGCGCAGAAGCTCCAATGAGAAAAGAAGCCCCAAGAAATGAGAAAGGATAATGTTGGCTGAGGCCTATAAAAACAAGCGAAAGAATGAGATTAGTTATTATTATTATTATTATTAAATTATAAGAAATATATACAATTTGATAGTTATATTGGCCTACAAAAACAAGTGAAAGAATGAGATTAGTTATTGTTATTAAATTATAAGAAATATGTAGGGTGTTTGATAACTATTATTATAATGGATTATGAGCCCATAATCAATTACTCAGTCCATAATCTATTATATAGGTGTTTGTTAAAATTTATAGTAACTAATTATTTTAATCATAATTGAAAAAACTCATTATTTTTATAAGTAGAAAAAAAAATTGTTTATAAAAATTATCATAAGTAATTATTTTTTTAACAAAAATAAATTAGATTTTTTTTCTTATTTTGTCTAAACTATCAAGAGAGACAAAAAAACAATAGTAGACTAAATAAAAGTTCTTAGATCATCATTCTTTCCTCTCCTCTTCGAAAGCATTTTTCTAAGATAATCAATTATTCCAAAAATATGTTTGTTAAAATTTATTAAAAAAATGATTAATAGCATAATCATTTTTCAATTTATAATTATCTATAATCATAAATGATAATCATAACTTTTACCATACACCCCCATATAGTTTGATAGTTATGTTTATATTCGTTATATAGGTGTTTTAAAATACTTTTCAACGACATAAATTTACAAATATTCATGTCATAGTTTGAGAGGTATGTCATTTTTTAATTTTATTATTTTGTTATCATAACGATATAATTGGAAAAAATACCTAAAAGTGTCCTTCTCTCCTTATTTCTCTAAGAATTGTGCAAACTTAAAATAGCTCAACTTTCATGAAACAGAGGGAGTAAATCAAAAAAAAAAAGTTTTGGAAAAGGAGAATAGCTACCTGCACAAGGAATACATCCAAAGCTAGAACAGGACTAGATCCAGGAGTGACACCCTGGTAGTAAGGATTAGCAGAAGAGGTAAGGGCCTTTGCAACTAATAATCCCACAGTAGCCTGCATTCCAAGAATGGCAGCACCCATACCCAGAAGGTTTATCACTATACCATTCTTTAGGCTTTTCACCACTTCAGCGCGAGGAGGAGCCTGAAAATAGTGGCATAATCCATTAATTCCAAGTATTATATAGTGCATCCTTAACATGTTGATTTTCTGAATATGAATGTGTGAAATCAATAACTTGAAAAATATGAGTAACTAGAGAAATTAGAAGACAGTAATATGTGCGAAAACATGGATGCATGTAGAACTTGGTTGAGGCTAACGAATTCTAGTTCTAACAACTGTGAACCACAGAAAAGAACTTCATAGGCCTGAGGTTCTATGCTGTCACAAGGATCCCATCCTTAATTCTTTTACTATAAGAACCTCCCTAATGCACAAAAATTCACAGAAGTGAAGTGAAGAAGTTAGGAGCATCCGTGAGCATTTTAAATAGGAACAGGGTGTTTCTGGAACTAGAGATGATCCCATGACTATGCCTCCTCTAGCTTGCAGAGTTGCAGTAACACTACACGTCTACACGCTATGTAAATATTTTTTATATGAAGAATTCACATTCTCTCACAAACTTGTGGGAAGTGGAAGACTAATTCCAATACCCATTGGAATGAGAAGAAGAGGGGAAACCATTATAACATTCTCCTACTATCATCAACTTTTAACCATATTACTTCAGGTCTATCAATCCGGGCATCTTTTTTAATGTTAATTACAACTTGTAAACTCTAAAGCCTAAGTTTACCTCATAGATTTCTTTCTTGTTTCCTTCTCCTGATAACATCATTGTCACCGATGAGCTACCTCCAGAAACCACTAATTTTGATCTTCCAAGTAAAAAACCGCAATTGCAACATCCCCAGTGACAAAGAAATGTTAATGTCCAGAATCTACAGAAATTTTTACCACTTACAGATTCACAAATTGCGTGCGCTGGACCTTGGGAAAGATAAATGCATGTGCAGAGGCAAATATCAAACCTATGAGGAAACATACTACCTAATGGCCAAATCAAATGTTATACCCGTATTAAATACTTAACTTTTTAGATTAAAGCTATTGAACATGCACTATTTACAATGTTAGCAGGCAAATCACAAATCAGGTGAGACTAGTATATTGATGCACAATTGACATTTCCATAAGACACCAATTCTAAGGTCATTTGTTATTGTGAATACAAGACCAATCCAGAAAAGATCTTGCTCTAGAAAGGTATGGATGAGACCATTCAGCGTCTAAACACACACAAGCTTATCTTGCTTCAAGAGCTGCCTATCTTGATGGGAAAAGCCTTAGAATTCAACTGTCAAGGTTGAGGAAAAACCTTCTACAAGCACTGAAACCTCTTGGAACTTCAGGTCCATAGCATGACACAAAACTACTATGCTAAGAAGAGATGTCTATCATAGTTGTTTTTTTTATCGCTATAAGTCCATCATAGTTGAAGCCTGTATTTTCTTTTCTTATAATCATAAGTCCGATATATGTACAAATCACGAGTTCGATATAAGTATAAATCAGTCATTCCGTTATTTTCACAATAACAAGAACGAGTACACCAAAAAAATGCAAATTCAATCTTAACAATGTAACAATTCTATTTCATTTATGCAGAGATATCTCCTCAATTTAATTCACAACAGTAATGAGTACGTATGAAAAATGTAAAAGTTATTCACCTTCTCAGGATCACTGGCTGTTTTTTTAAGTCTATCGGAAAGGCGGATGTAACCGAAGGAGAAAAACACTGAAATGAAGGCTGCCACAATTCCACCAGCAGTAGCATAAAAAGTAGCTGCAGATGATACTCTTCCAGTAATGGCGGTGGAAAATGATAGAATTACAGCAGATATAATCGTACATACTAGTTGACCCCAAAACCCTAAGCTCCCCAATCTCTTAAAATATCTTGATGTATTCTCTAACCTCTTAGCAACCTAAGTAAGAACACACATCATCCAAAACAACAACAAAATCAAACCCATCAATTCAAAATTCATCAAAATTTGAGTCAAATAATTCAATTCAAGGAAAAGAAATACAACCTGAGCACGTTTTGCTGATTCATCATTGTAAGGATAGGAAGCTGCAGCAGCATTGGCAACAACCGTGGATGCTTTCTTGGTACAGATAGAAAGTGAATTTAGTGGTTTTGGGGAAGAAAATGAAGATAGGGGTAGAAAAGGAATGGCTGAAAGGTTCTTGAGGGTTCTGAGAGGGAGAGAAGAAGAAGAAGAAAGTGGGGATGAAAAAGGCACTGGGGAAACCCTAATTGATTTAATTGCTGGTTGGAGAAGAAGCATCTGCATTATGAAGGTTCGAGGAGAATGAAATGGAAGGGGGAGGGAAGAGGAAGAACAGGTTAGCGCTTGTTAGTCTCTATCTCACTCGCTCAGTAAGTAGAAATGTGAACTCACCAAAATAATGTACCGTGAGAAGTTGTGATGGGATCAATGTGGTCAATATCGGATTTCGGTTTGTACTGGTCGAGAGTGATACACTGATACATTCTTATCCAGGGGTATTTCGGTTCCAAATATCGGTAAATATAGGTCTACATATTTTATTCCTATAATTATTATATCAAACGTTTTTTCCATATTGGACTTTTTTTCATATTAGACCTATTAAAATATAAAACTAGTACTCATTTTTCTAAAATACCTAAAAAATATGAGTAATAATTGAAAAACCTATAACAATGATAAGGAAATTCATTATTTATTTATTTTTGATTTACTTTTTAATTAAAAATTCTAATTTCGGCCGTACCGGTTCATTTCAACCATTTCGATTAAACCGTATCGGTCAATATCGACCGATATTTTCGGGCAAAAACCGTTTCACCGGTATTGGCTGTTTCGTATCGGGTGAGACCCGATACCGGTAAAACCGACGATATTTCAACCGTACCGGCCGAAATTAACTACACCGGATAGGATGAAGTATCGTCGAATATGAATGAAATGAATATATCGGTCTTGGTAAATGAATAAGAATTAGAGCCTAGTTAATGGATCGTTTGTTTTTTCTGACTCGTCTGGATCTGACTTATTTGAATCTAACTCATTCCATCTGACTCAAAATAAATAAAATAATAGAGGTATAAAATAATATCTGACCCAAATAGCACCGAGTTAGATGTATGAGCTAAATCAGCCTTGAGCCGGACTTCATTAAAAAAAATGATCTGACATCTGATTCGGCAGATCACGAGTCACATCCAAACAAACATGGTGTAAGTATATATTGTAAAACAAAGCTCACTTAAGAGCATCTATAGTGGGGCGAGTAAAACCTGGACCAAACCCAAATATACTCTTTGGTCCGCCCAAAACCAATCACAGTGGGGGGACAATATTTCGGTTATAGTCCAAATTTTTTATTGTTTGGGATCAAAAGTGATCTGAAAGCTGGACCAAAATCGAATTTGGTAGAGCGTGAGGTAGAAGTGCGTTTCGTGACAGGCGTGAAGTTTGCGTACGTCTCGTGCCAGGTGTAAAAGTAGCAGTGCGTCTCATGAATCAGACGCAACCCAAAATAACGCATGTACGTTCACATAAGAGCACGCCCGATTGGACGCACATTTCACGTGCGCTTGGTGCTCGACGTTAACGAAAATTACGCCCGACGTATGTACGCCGTAGGCCACATAAGCGCAAGCCTCATTGGATGCACACTTCGTGTGCGTTTGCTGCGCGTTAACAAAATTTACGCCTACGTCGGGCGTTAACTAAGGTAGTTGGATGGGTAACTCTGGTTCCTGGAGGTGTGGGTCAAATGACTGTTGCAATGCTACTCAGGAATACCTTGGATGGTGCCAAGCGTACAGTGTCTCAATGCCAGTAAATCCCCTATGTATGCTTCTTTTGATCATGGTTTTGCACTTTATGAACATAAATCTTGTATCGCATGCATAATTTTCTCGCATGTCCCTAAGTCCGTAAATAAATTTAGATATATATGATAAAGTAGTTCTAGCAATTTTATTATTTGAATTGGCTTAGACTGTGTTAGAAGTTTAATTTCATATTGAATTATGAAGTCCATTAATTTGGCTTAGACCAAACCTTTAACCAGGCATATTCATAACCTTACGTCCCACAGAAGAACTAATCAGGCACATTAATAAGCTAACGTCCTATCAGGCATTCATCTAAACTTACGTCTGTCACTTGGGCGTGATATTACGTGTGCGTCTACCCATCAGGAATTGTTCTTGGTTGCGTCTCCCCCGAGCGTCCATCCAGCATCCGCCCCAAGCAAGAGTTCCACTAAGCATATGCACATCCAATACCCGTCCAACAGACTTATCCCTATATATGCGCTCAACGCCAAGCGTAAATTTATGATTCCGTCTGATAAAAAAAAAAATCTCCACCATTACGTTTCACGCGAAGTATAAATTTTGTTTTGTTTTTTTCTCTTTAGTTTCTCATAACTGTGGAAGTTCTAACGTAGGTAAAATAAAGAACAGTCAAAATTTATCCTCCCAATATATAAATCCACGGCTATGATTGATTCTACGTAATCTTACGATCGTCCCTAGTCATAAGAAAATTATGTACGTTAAATCGCTCTCTTTCTCATTCTCTATTCGTTCTCTCTTCAAAGCTACAAAAAAGTCCCACTAGTATTCTCTGCATTCAAGCATATCCTTTTCGCTTTCCACTTCTCATCAAAATATTTTATCAACAATCACCGAGAAGAAAAGATGAATATAAATATCACACCGTCAACGAAACTACCCAAATAGAAACCCACCTATCACAAAGAAATTTCAATACTCTCAATTACCTTTCATTAATCACTATTAATGATATTTCTGCAATATGACCATATTTATATGGAAAGGATTAGGTCCAATTATAAGTTGAAAAGAAAGATGGTAGTGGATCCTTTGTTTATCTATTTTGTTTTTTAATAATTTTGTGGAATTTATTTGAATAGCGATTGTGGGGTTGACTTGATTTGTGATTTCTAGGTGTGCGGACGAATGATTTATGATATTGCTTGTGCTGGATTCCTAAAAGGTTAAAATAATTATGGGTTTTCTTGATTTTATTCCCAGCTTAATTTTTCTCTTTATGTGTGTTCTTTTATCCTGAGAAAAAGTAATAGAACCAAATACTTTTGGTTGAACAAATGATTTTTAGTATTTGAATGCTTCTCATGCGCGAGTAGAGAAGAAATTGGGGCTCAAACCCTAGTAAAAAAAAACCTCAGAAGAACTCAATAATCGAGCCACCATCACTATCTTCTTGATTTTACTTTTTCTTTAGTTGTTTTATACTCCCTTCGTTGCAGGAAAAGAGTTACTTTTCCTATTTACACAATTGTTAAGGCAAGACGAGAGAATAACTTTTATAATTTATTTCCAGATTTACCCTAATAAAAAGTTTAATACTACATATATCTTGTTGGAGAAAAATTAATCTTGTAACAAAGAAACAAACCAAAACACCAGAAGCTTCGCAAAAATGTTAACGTTAGCGCAAATATCACATTTTCAGACAATCACTCAAAACACAGATAACAGGAGTCGCCTGTTCAACAGACTGCCCTTAACTCGATATTTGCCAGG
>JAJJMC010005943.1:2255873-2293557 GCA_023531435.1 Papaver californicum | reverse complement strand
CCCACTAGCCCATTCCCTTAGTCCATATCCAATGCACAAGTTCTTTCCCTTAGAAGCAACTTTAGTGGTAATATAGATGGACTTCATCCTTGGTTTATCCCATGTGGGACAAACCAAAGGTTTCTCATTCACATAGAAGTGAAAAGTGGATTTGTTATTTCCACCCTAATATAGGCTAGTGACCCTTTGGTCCCATCAAGATAAATTAGGTAACAAAACAATTTTTGGTAATAAATCACTTTTAATTCCAACATATCTTTATAATGAGAATAATAACATTTTTTAAAATAATAAGGGTAGTTTTAAAAGTTTGTTATATTGAAAATGAAAGTAACTCTTTAGTTGGAACAAAAATTTAAAGAGAAAGTAACTCTTTTCTTGAAACGGAAGGAGTATTTGAATCGATATTCTATTTTCGTCTTTCCAGCATCCGAAACCCCTAATATTGGAATTAGATCTTTGAATTGTATAGAATGAGAAATCTGCCCTTTGGAAGATATTTGAATTTGACTTTGGAGTTGTTTGGTGTATAGGTATCTTACATCTAAAATTGCTCAATCTTTTTTTATTTTAACCCTGATGATCGATGGAGAAATTTCAAAATACAGTCGTCTCAATGGTACTACAGAATCTGCTGCTGATTTGGGGAACTCTAGTGCTAACAAATTGGGAAGCAGGAACAATGAATCTGGCAGTACTTCAATGTTGGCACCACTCAAATCAAGGCACCTTATTCGTGCCAATGCGTCTATTGGTCCCCAAATAATTATTTCGTTCTAACAATAGCTGAGTTTGAAAGTTAGTAGATCTTTTACAGAACCAATATTTACATGTAAGACTTCAAGATGCTAAATGTTAGATTCGATGTTTGCAAACTAAATGTTATCAACTTTTATTTTGAATGTTCTACAATTTGTTACACCGTATGGCAGTGTGCGTTGATTAGCAACTACACGACCGCTAGAATCATTATCATTAACTATTCATTGAGTGTCCTGATTTTTATATTCTATTTTAATGTTTTTTTTTCTAAAGTTAATTTGAACTTTAATCAGTGAACTACTACTAATACAACTGATTATAGGCAGATTCTAATCATCTTTTATGGATTTTTGTTGTCGTTTACTTTGAACCCGCCTTTGCGAAGGAGGCTTCAGTCCATTCTGAACACCATTAGGCTGCATTTTCTGTTACCAATGAATTTTCGATGGGCATTGTGCCAGTTAAATAGGCTTAAAGTAGCTGTTAACAACGTTTGTGTCTTACTGAAAAAACAACTCAATGTGAGGGAGTATTTAGGTTCGCTAACTCCGAGTCTAGATATTCTTGTGAATAGGACAAAAAAAAAAAGGAAAATTGAATTAGTAGTTTGATGGCAATGGTTACTGTACTCTAATGAATACATTTCTCTTGCTGGCTCTTTTTAGTAGTATAAGCTAGGGTATTATCAAAAATAATCACACAATTAGTAACCGGTTTATAAAAAGGTTCTATTGTTATAATATTTTTTTGAAAATATTTTTTTGTAAAGAGACACATTTGAGCTAACTGTGGTGTTATGATGCAGTTCAGAGTTAAATCAGGATGTACAATTACATGATTGTCCCCGAAAAGTGTTTTTACTATTATACCCATCCGGTTAAAACTCATCGCCTTTGAATCAAGGCCTTTATCAAGATTGAAAAGCAATTGTTGGATCAAAGAGATGTGTAACCCTAATAAAAGAGAAAGAGAAGCTCATTAACAATCATTTCTCATTTGCGTTTTTTTTCAGTGTTGGAATGGAGAGAGATGAGGAGAATAATTGAGTTAGGGTCGAGAACGATTTGTGTTTTGGTCCTTCTGCATCACCATCAACCATAGTTCTTCTTCATTTAGCGTTCTTCTTCATCACCATTAATTGAAGTTCTTAAGTTTTTTTTTTCATCGCGGTTTACTGAAGCTCAGTGCTAGAGTTTTTCTTCATTATCAAAATGTTCACAAAAATTAACAGATAACAATTATCGTTCTTTTACTCTATTCAGAAACCCTAGTTTTTAGATTTGGGGATTTTTTTGTTAACCCCTAACTTTCTGAAATGCATGTTTTATGTTCTTTTACTAGACATTTCTCGATTTTATTAGAAATCTAGATAGCAATTTTGGGATTTTTCAATTCGAATTCGATTTCTCGATTTTATTAGAACCCTAGATAGCAATTTGGAGATATTTTTTTATGAAACCCTAAATTGTGTTTTATGTTTAATTTGTATCATAATCAATGTATTTGCAAGTTAAAATTGGGGGTTTTATGCATAATTTGTTTTTATCATTGTTAACATCTTTTCCATGTTGTTCAATTTTAGTAATTGTTTGATGTGTATGCAGGAAATATGTGAAGTACCCTACTAGGAGGTTTAGGGTAGAATGGTTTATGACTAATAAGGTTAAGTATTTTGATGTGGATGTCAATTCTGGAGGCTTAAGTTCATTTTGTGATTTAGTCCCTGATGGCTTTAACTTACCAGCAAAAAGTTGAAGTGATTTGGATCACTAATGTACCAGAGTATATGCTTAATGATACTCATTGGTATGAGATATGGGATAAGGCTATTGATCAAGATGATGTTTATGTACATTTATAGTGAAATGTTAGTGACAGAGAGTTTCCTCCTAGTGATGGATATCCTTCAAGTTTTGGGCATGGGAATATGTATGAAAAACCTACCAAGGTTACAAGAGATACAGTAACATGCATTAACTATGCTATTTCACCAGTCAGACTTGATCCAGATATGTGTATAACACCTAAGAAGAAGACATTGTACAGTACATCACCACATTTGGTTAGAAGAAGTCCAAGGCTTGTTGCTAAGTCTATTGATGCAGTGAGTAGGTGTAGTGGCATTGGAAAGAGGTTGTTTGTTAATAGTGTGGATAATGTGGATAATCATGAGGATGTTGTACTTAGTATTGAATCACAACAAGATGAGATGGAGTATGAGAACATTCAACTAACTAATGATCAAGAAGTTGCCTGCCATCCCATTGATGATCCTAGAAGTCCAATTTCAGATACTGAAGAAATGGGTATTGAAGTTTACTGTGAGTTTGTGAACAATTACTTTGGGGGAACTAACTTCAGTGATTTTTTACATCCACAGAAGTATAAGAAAGCAAGTAAGGTTTCTCTCTTATATTTTGTACATTTTACTTAATGATGTTGTTTGATTGAGTTAATGGTGAACTTGTGATCTTATTTCTAGATGAGAAGCAGAGTGAACAGAGTGGTGCAAAAGGAAAATCAATTGTTGTTTATGATGGTGAAGGATTATATCCATCTTTAAACCAGGATGGTGACAGTTCTAGCTCTGATTTTGAAAGTGAAGGTAATTCATTAATTGTTTTTGTTTTGTTTTTATATTAGTATGTTTTGTTTGTGTACGGTTAACTAAGACAAGGCAGTGAATATATTTGTAGGTGTAACAGAAGAGCAAAGACATGAGAGTTAATGCATAAAAAGAAAAATCCATGGTATAATAGTGTGGGGTGAAGATGTTGATGCAGATAATGATGGAGAGTTGTTTCCTGATGATGATGGAATTCCAATTATGTATGATGTAGACACATTGTTTGTGGGGATGCAGTTTATGTACAAAGATGATTTCTAGAAGCATCTCCGGGGTTATGCCATTAAGAAAGGATTTCAGTACAAGCTTAACCCCTATGAAAATGAAAGGATTAAAGTTATATTCATGATTAACAAGTCTTAAGACTGCAAGTTCTTCATTTGGGCAAGTGTTACCACTGGTGAACCAATTTTCACTGTTAGGAGGTTTAACTTAAAGCATACATGCAAAACTTATTATAAGAACATGAACAAAGCTATGAACAAAGCTACAAATGCACAATTTGTAGCTGAGTATTTGTATGAAAAGTTAAAGAGAGCAAATCCAAATGCCATTACCATATAGTCTCAAAGATCAATTCTTTACCACTCACAATACTAATGTACCTTATCATGTGACTTGGAGATCAAGAACAATAACATAAGAAAGACTCAATGGAAGCTAAGAAGAATCGTAAACACTGTTTCCAGCCTTTTATGAAATGGTAGAAGAAACTAATCCTGGTTCTGTTACAAACTACATATTCGCTAGGTGAGTTTCTAACTACTCTTTATATTACTTAGTTATATGTACTTTAGCAAGTTAAGAACTTACTTTTCTAATATTTTTTGTTGTTTTCATGTTGCAGTGAGGAAATTGTTTTGAGTCCATGATGGTTGAATTTGCAACACCACTTAAAGGATTTCATGATGGTTGTAGAAGTGTCATTGGTCTAGATGCCTACTATTTGACTGGAAATTTTGGTGGATGTCTAATGGCAGCCACAAGTTTAGATGCACAAAATGGGATAGTGCCATTAGCAATTATGGTCTGCAGAAATGAATGTGGGGAAAATTAGCACTTATTCTTGAAAGCATTGAAGCCACATATTGTAAACCATCTTGTAGGGAAGCTAATGATGTAGTTTTTAAATAGTGGTAAAAGATTCGATAATCAAACTTGTAAAGATTTGATTTTTAAACTTAATTTTTAAAACTAGAAATAAAGAAGATTAAAGTAAAATTGATTTCAAATTATGGGAAGGACTGAGACTAAGGATTCCACCATTAGTAATTTTTCAAGTGATAAAAATCTTGCAACTCATATATTCAATTTCTTCAAGATACTGTCAAAGTTAGATTTTTAAAATAATAGTTGTAAATCGAAACCGTGAGACACCAAAAGCTCTAAACTCAGCATGACCCATCAAAAGAAAACACAACTAATTGATAAAATCATTTTTTCCAAATTTAATTCAAAGCAAATAATAGTAAAAGAATTGCATAAAAATAATAGAATAAGAATTACCACTTTATTATTGGAAAAATGGCTTCCTCCATCGCCTCAATGATGGTGAGTAGCTCATCATGTTGGAAACACTCTCAAAATATTTGTTCATAGCTCAAAAAGTGTTTACAATGAGGAAATAAAAAGAACACAAAAGATTTGATACGGATATAAGCGTTACAGACTCTGTTCTCTGTGTGGCTGAAGAGAAAATAAGACGAAAACAATGAAGTACGGACTCTATACGCTTCATAAATATTAAAGAATAAGCAATTGGTTCAGCGACAGTTTTCTGGAGCCTTATGTTCTTCGTTATCTTCTTCACCAGCAGAAAGCTTTTTCTCTTGAAATTTTTCTCCCGTCTCTCCCTTTATTTTTCTTCGGTCTCTTCCCTATTTATAAACTTATCTTACCCTAAGTAGCCTTCCTAAGTCGATAACAACACCAAGAACAATCCAAATCCAACTACAATTCTGTGTTAATCCGAAACAGAATACACCTCTCCTTTTTCCGGCGTGAATCACTTCTGCAGCCATTTTTTTCGGGTGAAACACTTCTTCTGACGTGTGTTGATCATATCTTGGTTGTTACTTCACTTGGGTAACTCAGAATTACCCCAAAATCCCTTAAAAATCGATTCCAAACCAACAAAGAAAAACTGCCTCATTTTTGAATTTTGAATTTGAATGAAGGGTGCCCCAAATCCATCTGGCGGGTGCCTTTATCAACTTTTTTTGGGTTCCTTTAGTAATTTTTATGGGTTCCTTTATCAACTTTTTGAGCTGATTTTTCCACAAATATTTATTTCTCAAAAATACCTACAAAGACATGAAAACCCATAATAAGTATAAAATCAAGCACTAGTAGAATAGAGAATTGAGCACAATTTAGACACAAAAATGTGTCTATCGAATCCCCAAACTTACTATTTGCTAGTCCTCGAGCAAATCTAATCTATAAAATAAAATAAAATCCAAACTCACTTTTGCAGGAATCACGACTACATTTAGCATATGTAATAAGCCTTTAAACCCCTAGGTGTCCCTAATGGACGAGTTTTGTCTCGTGAGGGTTTACAAGAGGTATACCCACAAAACCTTTACTCCAAATTTTAGCTACTCGTGAACGATTGATGATAAGCACTAAACAAGTTATTTAGTTGGTATACTGAATTCTTCGGCTATAGGAATCATTGCCCTATATGAGTCCAATTGCTGTACACGAGTTTTTATTCAAGTATACTAAAATTCATATATAAGAAAACAAAGCTCTACTCAGATAGTTGTTCAACCACGATACTCAGAATCTATCAAAGTTCAATCACATGAAAAGATTTAGAAGATGGATATGGACAAAATGAAGTTTGCACGTGTTGACTAAGGTGAACGGTGTTTCCCATATTTGTCTGAAGGTCAGTATCAGGATGAATCCTAATGGATTGAGATATGCTCTTATTGGTCTTAATCATTATACTAATATCGATTCAACTGGTATATACAAGGGTCCCAGCGATTTAATTAAATAAAATAAAACAATTATAAATGTATTGACAACATGATTGGATCAAATTGAATCCAGGCGCATGGTCCTTATCAGCATCTTACATGATAGTTCTCATTGATCTTGCGTTCCACGCTTTCTTAGGCGATAGAGACAGGGAGAACACACACATACTGCTATCCAAGTGTCAATACTCGATTTTTTTTTTAATAAAATAAAATATAAAAATGGGGCTTGATCTCAAACACTCTATTTTATCCTGGCGGTGATAACAATTCGATATTGGTGCCCCACCAAATCACTTAGAGAAACACAAAAATTGCAAAAAATAAAAAAAGAAAGTGATATGGTCGAGATAGACTCCGAGATATAGAGACAACTATCATGTTATTTAAAACACCTGAACTCTGTCCTTTTATGAATAGACCATTTAACTGGGAACACCAATTTCTATAGAAAAAGAGCTAAGTTTCCATCTACCTAGAATGGTTAGTGTCATCCTGAATTGTTCACAAGCTTCTAAATTTTTGGAGTTTTTATTTTGCACTTAAGGTTTCTCCCTTACCTCCAAACTTAAATCTAACATTGTCCTCAATGTTCTAAAGATGAATGATTAAAAGCATGAACAAGAAGAAATTATTACCAATCGAAGGAAAGGAGTTAAGGAAATATGTTACCGTGTCGCGTGAGTTGGGTTACCTCCCAGGAATTGCTAAGTTTAAAGTCTTCAGCCATACTAAGAAAGAATTAGTCACCTCATGAAATCATATAGCAATAGTCGGAACAACTGTGAGTCATCTGAATCAAATAGTGCTATCACGAATAAGAGGAAACTACAACAGGCCAAGAAAATAAACAAACTGAGCACACCCTTATCTAGTTTTCTGTTTAAGACACTTACTTCCAGCCGTGGTTCAGGTTCAGGCTCTATAAAAGGGTCTAGATAAAATATGTTCATGGGCTGGATTTCCTCGTAGGCAGGATCAAAAGAATCAGGTTGTAGAGTCTGGAATGACTCAACCAAGAACTTAAAAGCACATAATAATAACCTGAATAATTGTGGATCCTCAAAGTCAATCAGATTTGACTCACACAATTGACTACTATGAAGGTGGCCATTCTTAAGCAAATGTGTCGATTCTAATTCCCTAAAGTAATTAGGCTTAGTCTCAAAACTTAATAACTGATACATTTAAAAATCATACGTTCCCACATATGGAAGAAAATATTTTGGTGGGGAAACAAAGTCAATCTTGGTATTATTTCCTAGGTAAACCACATCGACCAGAGGATGGGTTTCTAACAACTGAACTTCTTTCTGGACATCAACAGGCTCAACAAATATAGTTTGAAGATGATCTTGTAAAATGGTAGAGGTGCATATGTCAAGCCTCAAGAAAGGGACCTTTTTAAGATTCAAAGCTAAAGCACAGGTAGAATGATAGTCACCCCCAAACTTAGAGTTTTCAGTGTCTTTAGATATACTAATCACAATTTTCCTAATTTCTAGATCGTCAGATTCCTGAAAATTGTCAATTGCTTCTTCTAGGTTATAATCCGGTGGTGCATCCTCACTCATATTTAAAATCTCTACGGGTTTATCTTTGTTACCTAAGACTATTGTTTCTAAATCGCTGGACTCTAAAACAGTATTCTCAGGATAAACCCGTTCCTCTAAACCATTATCAGCTTCAAAACAAGAAAATTGTACATCGTCTAAAACAGTGTTATCTCTAGTCAAATCCTCTTCCTTTCGAATAGGTGAAATCATTAAAATTATTTGGATTTGAACCAGAAATAACACTATCATCATGAACAACAATTGGAGCGACAATTTCCTGATAACTCTACCTGTATATTTTAAGTTTTTCATCAATACTACCCTTATCATCATAATAATATGAAGATGTTTGAACCTCGTCTAAATAAGTAGTGTTACCAATTCTATCCTCGTCCTCTTGAATAGGTAAACAATTATCAAGGGTAGCACTATGTTGGCAATTAAGATCATTTTGAGCTATATTATTCTTTGCAAGACTTTCATTCACACTTAATCCAAACCTTTTTGTATTCTTAGTCAACTCCTTGAGGGATTCTTCTATAAAAACAAATGGATCATAAGGAGTACTAGATCGTAACTTCTCGTGTGATTCTTCTAGAGAAGGAGTTGGACTAATAATTGTCCCCCCCCCCAAATTAATCCGAACCTTTTTGTATTCTTAGTCAACTCCTTGAGGGATTCTTCTAAAAAAAAAATGGATCATAATGAGTACTAGATTGCAACTGCTCGTGTGATTCTTCTAGAGAAGGATTTGGGTTATCATAGGGAGTACTAGATTCCATCTGTTTTAGGGCATCCCTCCAAGACAAGGAACTAGAATTTTTCTCATTTTCATGTTCATATGACGGGTGTGTATATGAATAGTAATTGGGATCACCCTGGTATGAGCAATAACCTACAAAAGGTTGATGGTGGTCCCGACTACTATCAATACCATGTTGATAGTACGGATAATGCCTATTTTGAAATTCAGTCGGATATTCATTGCGTTGGTCCTCATAATACCAGTTCGACATTTTCTGACAAAAACTTCCTAATATATTTACAAAAAATGTAAGAAAATAAATCCTAACAGGAAGGGGGTTCTAAACATACACAAACAAGGCTGAATCAACCAAATCAAACCTATTGAATCTAGCAAAAAAAAGCATGATGGCTCCACTTAGATTGTTTCTAGACCAGATCCTATTATTTCAAAAGACAACTAGTTACAGTTTTAGCAAACCTCTTAGAACGATTTGAATTAGATTAAGTCGAACAAAAACAAGATAAGCTCTATGGAGCTTTGATAACCCTGTCTCTTTGGCAACTTTTCCTTGGGTTACAAGACAGCTCTAATCAAATTAAAATAATCTTCCTAAACTTTGAGTTAGGCTAACAGAGTAACCAATACAGTCCTTTTGAATGACTTTCCTATAAGCTCATTACCCTATCGGTCTCTTTCTAGTTAAAATTTTAACTTTAGGTTCGCGTTTGGTAACGTGTTCCTAAAGTGGGCAAGAAGGAAACGGTGATGAAATCCGAGTCCTTATCTTGTATGGCCAGTTCTTGCCCTTTACTAGAAATAATTCCGTATTCAGTTCCTCAACATGTATGCATACGAAGGAATACAGTAAACCCACTTGAAGAGGATTTGTGGGTTGATCGAGTCTTACCTCCCGTACCAGACGGGGGATGAATCGGTTATAGTCGACTTGGGCCACCAACTCTTGTGTCAGTGTTTGAACCCGCGGGGCCGAGACAATATAGTCATTGTCGTCCTTCCCTGTTGCAGTTTATATTTAAATTACCCTTCCGTAGGGTTTAAAAATAATAATAATGTCCAAAGTCCCAAAATAAAGTCTAAAAGTGTCCAAAAATAAAAGATAAATTACATGAATAATCAAAGGTTACCTAATACAATTTTCTAAGAAAAAGAAACAAATAAAACCTAACAAATAAAAATAAAATCTAATTAAAAATAAAATTATTTGTCATCTTTTCCGTTCATTTAGGTTTAGCTTTAACTCCAAGTCTTTAATCACCAAAGTCTTTCGCTCAATTTCCTTTAAATCCAAAATCCAAAACCTGTAGTAAAAAGAGAAATATCCAAAGAAACGTAAAATTGAACAAAGTAAAAATAATACTAAAAATAAAAACCTAAAAATAAATTTAAAACTCTAAACCTAAAGACAAGTCCGCGTCGGTGGCACCAAAAATTGATGTAGTTTTTAAATAGTGGTAAAAGATTCGATACTAAGACTTGTAAAGATTTGATTTTTAAACTTAATTTTTAAAACTAGAAATAAAAAAGATTAAAGTAAAATTGATTTCAAATTATGGGAAGGACTGAGACTAGGATTCCACCATTAGCAATTTTTCAAGTGATAAAAATCTTGCAACTCATATATTCAATTTCTTCAAGATACTGTCAAAGTTAGATTTTTAAAATAATAGTTGCAAATCGAAAGAATGAGACACCAAAAGCTCTAAACTCAGTATGACCCATCAAAAGAAAACACAACTAATTGATAAAAACCATTTTTTCCAAATTTAATTCAAAGCAAATAATAGTAAAAGAATTGCACAAAAATAATAGAATAAGAAATTACCACTTTATTATTGGAAAAATGGCTTCCTCCATCGCCCAGTGATGGTGATTAGCTTATAATGTTGGAAACACTCTCAAAATAATTGTTCATAGCTCAAAAAGTGTTTACAATGAAGAAATAAAAAGAACACAAAAGATTTGATACGGATATAAGCGTTACAGACTCTGTTCTCTGTGTGGCTGAAGAGAAAATAACACGACAACAATGAAGTACAGACTCTGTACGCTTCATAAATATGAAAGAATAAGCAACGGGTAGCGACAGTTTTCTGGAGCCTTATGTTCTTCGTTTTCTTCTTCACCAGCAGAAAGCTTTTTCTCCTGAAATTTTTCTCCCGTCTCTGCCTTTATTTTTCTTCGGTCTCTTCCCTATTTATAGGCTTATCTAACCCTAAGTAGCCTTCAGTAATTTTTTTGGGTGCCTTTATCAACTTTTTGAGACGATTTTCTATAAATATTTATTTCTCAAAAATACCTACAAAGACATAAAAACTCATAATAAGTACAAAATCAAGCACTAGTAGAATAGAGAATTGAGCACAATTTAGACACAAAATGTGTGTATCCGCTAACCTTCATCTCAGATAGACAAAAAAAGTCTGCCAGAGTCAGTAACTGAGTTATTTCATGAGCATAACCACAAATACTGCTTTTGGTAAGTCTTAATATATCAAAAACCTTGATTTATTTAGTTGATATTATATTATACCTTAATTTTAAGGATTTTAGTGGGATTTTTGGTATTGGGTGTCAATCAGGCATATCTACAAAAAAATTTAAATCATACTTCAAAGGGACAAAGCTGTACTACCGTGTATGCAATGCTGCGAAATGCTACAAGGAAAGGCATTGGAAGGTATTTACTCTTGTTTTCCTAACTACTGTTTTGTTTTTTTGTTTGTTTATATGGAATTTCATGTCATGTTATTAAAGCCAATTTATGTTGAGCTAGTAATGTTAATTCTATGCTAGGCCCATATGGATGATCTGTTGAAGTTAAAGATGTTAACGGGCTGGTTTAGGGTCAACCTGACCCTACCTTGTCAACCGTGGTCGGGTTAGGGTCAACTCCAACCCTGGTACTATTTAAGAACAAGCCTAAAGACCTAACTCTAGGTGGGTTGGCGGTTCGACCCTAGATTTATGAGGTGGTTGGAAATGCAAATTTCTTAGAGTCCAAAAAATATGGTGGTAGAGAGATTCAAATACATACCATCCTGATAATGAATCAAGTCTATAACCACTGTATTAGGTCCTTCCTCTTGTATAAATAATTTTTATTTTTATATATTACTAGTATTAGACGTGAATATACCCTTTATAAAGCGACACAACACCCACCAGTAAAGACCTAATATTTTATCCCATATCGTCATCTTCTTTTTTCTCAATATGCGGCATGTTTCAAGTAGTATCAATCAGGAAAGGGTATAAGAAGGATCAAATTGATTTTCTTCATGAGCTTGTTTCTCTTTTTCTTCTCTCTCAAATCTCATCTATGTTGTTTTATTAAAACAATTATGTGTATTCTAGTGATAATAAATCAATTGATTGATCTATAGAATCTGATCTTTTGATTCATGTATTGATATGGTATTTATAATATATGATGCAATTGATGAATGTTACTAATTAACGATGTGATTATGAATTGTTATTTGTTGAATTTTTTTTTCTCTATTTATGAAATATTTAATTATAAAAATTTGGGTAATTTTATATGTAAGACCTTAAATTATTAGTTGTAATAAAAATTAAATTAAATGAAATTTTTGATAATGTTTATCATTTTACAGTATCTAGGAGACATCAGTAATCAACTACTTGGAACCGTAAAATTTAACAAATATTAACGAATACGACGGGTTGGCGGTTAACCCGCGGCTTAATCCTAGCCCAGCTTGTTTCTAAATTGGGCCAGAAATGTCAACCCTAACCCGTCCCGTTTAGGCAACAAGCCAAGACGGGTTAGGGTTGAAACAAACCGAGTTAGGGTTGACCCGCAAGCCGGGTTATGAATTAACAACTCTAGTTGAAGTTATCTCCACAAGATGCAGATTATATGATGAAGGAAAACCCACATCAGTGGTCTAGGGTCTTTTTTGATAGTTTTAGTTGTTGTGAACACATCAACAATAATTTTTCTGAATCATTTAATAACATGATTAAGAAGTTAAGAGAAAAGCCTACTTGTACACTTGGAATGATGTATGGACAACTTATTATGGGTTTGTTTTTCAAAATAAAAAGTCTTTGTGCAAATTAGAAAAATGGTATGTTGGTGCCAACTGCAGTGGAATTGATTGAGAAGATGCAACTTTGTTGTGGAGCATTCAGGGTTAATGAAACTATTATTGATTAGTTATATGAGGTGACTGCCATTAACAATGTTGTTTTCCAAGTGGATTTAGTTAATAAGACATGTAGTTGTCTTCAATGGCAGCTTAGATGATTTCCTTGCAGCATCTTGTGCGTGTACTCAAAGGCATGAGAGTCGATTGGGCAGAGTGAGTTCTCTTTAACATTTAGTTGTAGTTGTCTTCAATTAATCTGTTTATGGTTTGTGCAGTTATTGTAGCAAGTTCCTTTAATGAATGTTTGTTTTATTGGTCTCTGCAGTTATTGCAGCACGTTCTATCATGTTGATGCTTACAAGGAAACTTATGCTCCTGAGATGCAATTACTGATAGGAATAGAAGACTGAAACAAGGTCAGATGTCCCTGTTTTACTTTTATTTTTGGGATTCCTATTTTACCCCTTACCCTGGAATCTTGCATTTTTTTTTGAAAGGAAACTAGTTTTAAAGATTAGAGTTTTGCTTTATGTATAGTGTATATATACGAGTTATCTTCTCTCTTATCTTCTATTTCCATTGTTTGCATCCATGGTTTGTGATCAACCCACCCATAGAAATGAGATAACCAGGGAGGCCACCAAAAAACAAAGAGAGCCTTTGATGAAGTATACACCAAGAAGAAGGTTAGAACTTACAGAAGATGCAAGAAAACTGGACACAATACAAGGGCCTGTAGGGGTGCACCAGTTGGATCTAATCCAAAGAAAAAAAGGCAGAGAACTATGATGGAAGGAGGAAGTCACAACACTTTTTACCCATATCTAACTGATCTGAGTACAAGTAGGAGCATTAGTAAGAGGGCGAGAGGAGGAAGAGGATCTGCATCATCTTCATCTGCTGGTGGATCTTCTTCTCAACCTACAACTACATCATCTTCACAAGCTACTAGGGGTGGCAGGGGATCAAGAGGTGGAAGAGGATCAAGATGAGGTAGGTATGGTGGTAGATCTGTGCAACAGATAATGAGCCAGACCATCCATGATGTTGTTAGGGTGATTCAGACCTTATCTCAGACCTTCATAGTTCCTAAACCAAAAAAAAAACAAGCAAAGTGAGCTTCTCTGCTTCTCAATGAGACTAGTTGTTGTTGTTTCTTGTATGTTAGCTTTTGTTTCTTGTTAATATTCAGTTGCATGGATGTTGTTGGTCTGCAATACTTTGTAGTTTACTTTTGTTATGCTCTTTGGGATTTCAGTTTTGGGTTATGTTATGATTAGACTTATATGTAGTTATTATGGGAATGTAATGATAAGCTTAGTTTATTATTATTGGTTCTTACTTCATTATATTACATTACATATTTAGATTGCCTGTTTGCTTGCATATTTCTGTCAATTTCAGAGTTGAAGCTTTTACATTAGATTTTGCTTCATGGAAAATAACATCAGAAACCCATTGAAAATCCATACAATTGCTACATTTGAGGTAAGCTATTTTATAGTTATGTTCATTGTTGCATATCTTTAATTGTAATCTTCCCTTACATTTCTTCTTCTTGCATGGTTGATTATCTCATGGACAGTTCTTTAACATATGGCTCTTGTCACCATAAGCAAAGCAGGAAAGTGGAGTTGGAAGCTGAATTTGCATTGCTTTTCCATAGGTTTTAGCATCTACAAACCACTCAAAGTATGGTCATATAGAGCATCCGAAGAACTTCTCTTCAGCATGATCATCATTTTGTGCTTTCAACAGCTTCCTCACACCATTACAAGGTACAATCTTGCACCTAGAATAAATTCATGGACAGTCAATAGGCTTGTGCATACATGTGTCACACAAAGAAAAATAACTGATACTGATGTTGCTTCTTGATGTCTCCCCTAAACTGCTGCTGCACCATTTCATCCTGCCTCCACCCATTCTAATCATGTTAGGCTTGTCTGTGAGTGAACTTTTTATGGTGTTTGCTAGAAAATGTGTAAAATGTCTGAAGGTGTGGGATATTTAATAGAGAAATTAAATCAGACCACTAGGGAACGTTCACATTTACCAGCCACAGAAAAAGTGACATGTGTTATGTCACGTTTGTTGTCAGTGCCACATAGAAAACCAGTTAACCATGGTTCTGGTACTACGGTTAAATGAGGCAGGGGTATTTTAGTGAAAAAATTTCACGTTTTATTCCTTTCGGTTGTGTCGGATGTATAAAAACCATTTTGCAATCAATTATGAAAAGTGTGACCATTTTGTAAAACCAATTAAGAAAAAACGACCATTCTGTAAATGACCCTATAAGTTTAGTTGTTATAAACCTATTTTTTTTTCTTTTTTTTGCCAGAAAAACACAACTATTTATTTGCTAATCATTGATATGTTTTCCAGTAAAAGTTTTTATTTGCGAGTTTGAAAAATAGAGATCAGATTTATAACAAATGGGAGTGCCGACATTTTCGTAACCAGGCTTAGGCTGGACATCTAGTTCTCACATAGAATTTGATTTTTTACCATTCATCAAATCTTTTTATCTTTATAAAGGATTATGATTTAATTGATCATCTCCAATCCTTATTTCTATCAGAATTATCTTTGGTTCTTGATCGTGCTAAACTATTTTACGTTAATATAACATTTGTAATTTACTAACTATTAAATCTTGCTTTGTTTACTGGTTGTGAATTTCTCATTCATCGGTCTACATGCTCTTATCTTGGGTTGATATAGGTATTGGTTTCATTTTATAATTTGTACCTATAAAATTTCATGATTTACTTTCATAAACTATCTACAAAATTATATAGTTCAAGAAATATATTGGAGATTAATTGAAAAATGTTTGATTGTACATTAGGCTCCAAAATATATCTATATATATGTATGCTCATGTTTTTTCTTTTCATTGTGTGAATGAATTTGTCAAGCTATTTTTGTTTCGATAGTGATGTTGTATATCCTTAACTTAGGTTATATAGGAACAAAGATGAAAGAGAAGGTATGCACTAATTTGCCATATATCCTAAAATTAGGTTATGCATATCGACTGGTAAATATAAGTATGCATAAATTTTATTTTGTATAAATATTTAAACACCAATTGCTTGAAAAAAAACACACCAAAATGTATTCATTTTAGAGAGAAAGAAAGCCATACTGCGATGAAAATTATACCATAGTGGGGAAAAACGAATTGAAGGCTATTTTTGGAAAAGTGGGGTGAGCAGGTGACAATTCGCAAATCCTTAAAATATTTGTGATGTTGAAGCATTTTGTTTATATTCGAGAGACCAATCTGTACAATCCTGGCCTAAACCAAGTAATGGACGTTCCAGTCTTGCTTCAGTCACAAAATGAGAAGGAGAAGGGTTGGTCTTAGGGAGGGAAGCGAGAGAAGAATGAGGTTAGAGTATCAGACTCTGTAAGATGTAGTTGGTGTGAATATCTATGAACAAGTCATTATGAGAAGAAGGTTGAATGATCAAGTTTAATTAACTTGAATTGCTCTGTTTTAGAGTAAACTTGTTGTCGTGTTTCAGACTTGAAACTTGTTCTATTATCGTGTGTTGTTTGAGGCTTGAAAAACTTATCTTGGACTTATCTTGGAAAACTCCTTCCTTGTTAAGTAGATTAAACATCTATTTATATCATAGCTATTGTAACCACTTTACTTCTTTTCTGGAAGAAACTGTTGATGGTTGAGTAGTGGTGAAGTGGAGAAGGTGTTGACAACTTCTCTCCACTTCGATTAAGGTTGAGTAGTCAACCTCCCATTCCTCTACTCAACTACTACCGATCTTTCCATAACTTCTCTTTATTGGGCGTACTGCTGCACCACATGTCGTAGACCGCCATACCAAAACCCTGATTAATATCCCCGTATTTGTGACATTTGATCTCTCGTGTATTATTGTAGTATTAAGTACTACTGAACTTAAGTCGATTGAGACCTTCTCAATGGGTCTCTTGACTGAAGACTTGTCTTGCTTGAATAGCTAATGAGTCTAGCAGACTAAAATAAATATATCTTGCTTGACTAGATGATGAGTCTGGAAGACTGATAAGCACTTAATTGATACATTTTTACCATTTAATCTATATTTGTTAGCACTCGAATTTATATTAATAATATATTTTTATTGTCTTATTAGATGGTTTGCATAAATCCCGACGTTACAATTAATTTGGTTAAATGGACTTATCATTGGCGTCACTTTTTGATATTCCAAGAACACACGAAACTTAGTGAGGTTGAGGAGCTCTACCGTCGTGGAAGTGAACAAGGAAGAATTGGAGGACGGTATAGGCTAGAGAGGTGATGATGGGCTAGCTTCTTTTGGTTGCTTTTAGGTGTGAAAGTGAGGGACGTGATGGAGGTGTAGGAGCTAAATGCTAGGTTATTAAGCTTCACGTGATAAAAGGAGTATGTTTAAGAGTGTGGAACAAAGTAAAAGAAAGAAGAGAGAGATGATGTTGACCTGAAGAGAGTGGTAGAAGGATGCTGGTACGGCTAGAATAGGCCTATGGGCAGTCCTTTCTTCTCTTGGCTTTGGGTGTAGCCGTGTAGGCTTTGTTTGAAAGTTACTTTTCTATCTTTTAGCTACTGGGTATTTCACGTGAAGAAAGAAGATGAAAAAGAAAGTATGGTTGGTGGTTGGCTCTTGAGGCTTTGTTGCCATGATTGAGACGTGTGAAAGTAGTTGGCTATGATGCGTCAGGTGGGCTATAGCTTAGGGAGCTAAAGGCTAAGTTGGTGTAGGTTGTGTGTGAAGAGAGGAAACCTAGGGAGACAAGAAGAAACTATAACACGTGAAGGAGTTTCCTTTTTAAGTTTTTGGTTGGCAGAATAGCTAGGGTCAAAGAAGAAAGGCTAGACATGATCACACGTGGGAAGAGGTGATTAAAAGGCTAAAAGGAAAAGAGATGTGAGAGAAGGATGGACTGATGGGTTGACTACGTAGGCTAGTTAGCTAGACCTGGACTGATGGTGATTTGTGAAGCTATAAAAGAAAAGTAGAGGGGGCGGCGTACGGGTGTGCTGTTTTGGGGAGAGATACTTTTTCTCCTGGATAGTTTTGGAGTCGTATGCTTTTCTCGGAGTTCTCTTCTTGGGAGGCGGACGCAGTAGCAGACGAAGGCTGCTATACAGGCGGAAAGAGAAGAACAAAACAATCAGATTTTTGGGTTTAATTCTTTATCTTTCTTTTCTTCTATTTATTTTTATGGGTTTTGAGAAACCCTTCTCCATGTTCTAAATTAATTTGTAACTAGGGTTTAATGTTGAAACCACTTACAGTTTTAGATCAATTGAATTAAATATTTGATACAGACCCTTATGATTTAAATAGATTAAATTCATGACTTTAAACAATTGTATTATCGTTTATGGTGCATGCTTGGCCTATGGTTTTGATGTTCCATGTTTCTGGTATACAGTTGTTATTCTAAAAATATATTTGTCTACTTATTTGATATTCCATGCTTAGGTTAAATCTTTTGATGGGGTATACTTAAAATAGCCAAGTATTATTTGTAGACCTTTAATTAGTTTCGTACAATTTTCTTGCTAGCGCAATTTTATGGTGTATGCTTGAGACTAGGGCTTTTTGATGCATCATGTTTAGGGCGTCCCAGCGATATTTGCGACTCTAAATATTCATGAATTAAATAGTGGTGGATACTGAAAAATCCTGGTTACCGACTCTCTCTACTCGGTCACATTTTATTAGTTTAGTTAGTTATTATTTTATTTATCAATCTAAAAATCACAAAAATATTCCTCTTGGTTAGTTTATTAGAGATATTAATTGCAGTATTTCCCCGCTCTCTGTGGGTTCGACCCGTACTTCCCGTTGTCTACTAGTTAGACGCCGTGTGATTGCGGTTATTTATATTGGGTAATCCCAAACCACATCAATTTTTGGCGCCGCTGCCGGGGAGCGGTTGTGAAATATTGTAATTAGTATTTTTGATTTTCTAATCGTAGTTTAGGTTTTTATTTTATTTTGTATATATTTTATTTTATTTTTAGGATTTTAGTTCTATTTGACTCGTTTTATGTTTTAGTATCTCTTTTCAGGTACTTTTTCGAGGATGATGAATCTTTCATCGGAAACATCTAAGATGACGATAGGGGGAATTATTTTATGGGCCAGGATATAAGGAAATTTGCGCTTATAATCGTCGCGTGTATGGAACTTGGCATCCACATCGTTCCGTCATACATGGTTATTCTCCAAATACGGTAAGTCAACAATCAACTCAGTTTAGAACTAGAGAGTATAACTTGTCTAGTCTTGAACAAAGAGTGAGAGATATGGAACGCCAGATATTATTTATTGATGATGATCAGTCTTGTACTGACCATATGTTCCATACAGACTACGTAGATGACTATGTGGATGAGGAGTATTATAACCAGAGACTGTCTAGTTTGGAACAGAGATTGAGAGATCTAGAACGCCACCAGAAATTATTTGGTGATGATGATCAATTCTGTAGTGACTCTCAGTTCCAAACAGAACATATAGATGACCCTGTGGATGATTTTGTAGATGATTTGTCTAATTCTATTGATGAATCTATCTCACAAGACCATTCACCCGACTTAGAGGTTGTGTCTAGACCCCTAGACTTCCAAAAGTTGCCTATTTAGGGTTAGAGTTGTGTGCTTCTCAAGTTTTGTTGGATTACTTTGCATCCAAATATCCAGAGGACTTGCCTATTCCTGACACTGTGCAGGAACCAATTGATATTTCCCCAGTCCCAAATGTATCCCCTTATTATGTTCTTTACGCACTTCCCAGTGTAGTAAAAACTAGGTTTGGGGGTAATCACTTCTTTTTGATAGTTTCAGTGTCACCGTGTCAAAATAATATAATTGTGAAACTGTCATTTGTATATATTGTATTTTGGGTTGATCCCCAAATTTTCAGGTTATTAGTGTATGGGGATTCTTTCTGTACATATCCAGTAGGTAGATTTTTAGTTTCTTATTTTTATTTTCTTTTAGGTTTCTTATTTATTTTTATCTTTAGTTTTCTTTGTTATTACTATCGTTTGATGTGTGTGACAGAGAATACTATTTTTCTTGCATCAATCAGGTGAGACGTTCCAATTCCTTCTCTTTAATTTACATTTGTTTCTCTTATTTATATTTATTACATACCATTCTAGGCTGCACAGTTTGAAACATTGAGGACAATGTTAAATTTAGGTTTGGGGGTAGAGTTTCAGAAAATTGATGCCAATAAAGAAACTCCGAAATTTAGAAACATGTGAACAATTCAGGGTGACACTAACCATTCTAGGTAGATGGAAACATAGCTCTTATCTATAGAATTGGTGTGCCCAGCTAAATGGTCTATTCATCTCTGAATGCACTCAGGTGTTAGAAATAACATGATAATCATTGAACAAGCATTTCTCGGAATCATCAGAATCATATCACTTTCAATTTTTATTTTTACAATTTTGTGTTTCTCTAAGTGATTTGGTGGGGCCCAGTATCAAATTGTTATCGCCGCCAGGATGAAATAGATTGTTGAGTTCACGCTCATTTTTAATTTTTATTCAATAAAAAAAAATAATGTGATAGTAATATGTGTGTGTTTCCCCTGTCTCCGTCGCCTAAGCAAGCGTGGAATGCAGGATCCATGGGAACTATCATGTATCAGCTAAAAAAAAAAAAAAAAAAAAAAGAAGAAAAAAAAAAGAAAGAAAAAGAAAAAAAATATTATGTATATAAATAATAATAATAATAGGATTCATCCTAGTATAGTTTAGGATTTTTGAGATTTTTCGAAACCCTAAAATATTAAGCCAGAATATTCACGTGAATATAAGAGGAGGGGACCAAGCTTTGTTCTCTAGTAATAGAAGAGGAGGAGGCCAAGCTTGGTCCTCACGTGAATATAAGAGGAGGATGCCAGCTTTGGTTCTCTCGTGAATATAAGAGGAGGAGGCCGGATTTGATCCTCTCGTGAATATAACAAAAGGAGACCAAGATTTTCCTCACGTAATAGAAAAGGGGAGACCAAGCTTGTCCTCACGTGAATATGAGAGTCTCATATTTTTATAAGCAGCATGACACTCATATTTTACTCTTTGTACTCAGCCTCACACATTGAGGGTAAAAGAGTAAAATTTTCAATGTTGACAAGAAGCAAGTCGTCAATTTTTTTAACAAGAGACGAGACATTTTTTTTGAATCAGGAAGCAAGACACTCATATTTTACTCTTTGTACTCAATATCACATGTTAAGGGTAAAAGAGTAAAATTATCAATTTTGACAAGAAGCAAGCCATTTGAACTTGATTTTTAAGTGAGCCGCAATAATCAAGAGAGGTAGAGACGTAAGCAAGAGAGGCAAGAGACGTCTTGCTAGAGAGGCAAGAGACTTCTTGCTAGAGAAGCAAGAGAGGAAGAGACGTCTCCCTCTCTTTAAAAATTAGGGTTTGAAAGAGTCTGGCTAAAAAACTAGAAACTCATGTTTTACTCTAGTGCTCAGCCTCACATATTAAGGGCAAAAGAGTAAAATTCAGATTTTTAGAGAAAAGCATGATGTCCACGCTTAGTTTTGAGCAGGTGTGCAAGCTTGACTTTGAGAAGCAAGACACACGAGCAAGAGGACAATACGTGTGCAAAAATTAGGGTTTGAAATTTTTGACACACTTTTGCAACGTTTATAAGTGTTGCAAAACTGTTTTTCAAACCCTAATTAAGGTTGGAAATATCCTTTAAGACACAAATGCATATGTTTTGAAGCCTAATCAGGGCAAGGTAATGGGGCATATGCCCCTTGGGCTTGGATGGACAAGGTAAGGGGGCATCCGCCCCTTGGACTTGGATGGACAAGAGATTTCTTATGAAATTTTATCATCAAAAATTTTAGATTTAGGGTTTTCGCTGAAAACGCTGTAAAATCTTCATACGGAGTCCGTTTTCGATGATCTACACCAACGTTTTGATGCCTGGAACACCATATATATTTTACCATGGAAGGATTTGAGTTTTTAGTTCATTCAGGGCCTCAAAAAGACAAAACAGATAGAAGTTTGGAAAAAATCAGTAATTTTTCAGTAGTGACTTAGTTGACTGTTTTGATCATATCTCTTAGATTGTTTGTCCGATTGATATGATTTTTTAGAATGTTGTATGAGACATCCTTATGAAGAGTTTTATATATAAATCATCCCTTGATTCATTACCAATTGCTCTCAGTTCACGACTTTGTACAGGGAAGTACATAATTGTCTCTAATGAGCTTAACGTGAAAACGTGTTTTTAAGCTTCTGGGCTATTTGCTTGAGCATTGGATGTTAGATGAAGGATGTTTATGCCATTGGTTGTTTCCTTAAGGAAGGATTGACGTGTCCAATGCTAAATTTAGCTAGTAAAAGCTATGTTTTGTATTTAGCACAATTTTGACATTTAATTTGAGCACAGTTGTGGCACTTTTAATCAAGTAGCTTGAGATTTTATGTAAAAATCATAGAACATATGGGAATGTCATAGTAAGCACCATTTCTATTCTAACGATTTTGTATCGTAATGCATGTTGACTCATTATATAGTTGGCCATACATGCAGAAAGAGGACAGGGATAAGCACCTGAAAGAGGACAAGGATAAGCACATGCCTAAGGTTTAATATTTTCTCAGACTCGAGTTTTGAGAGATAATTTTACTATTTTATCCTTGTCAAAAACCCACCATCTACATTAAGTCCCCTGCTTAGTACGAAACGAGTAATATTGCGTGTTAAGCACTAGATGGTGGCTTGTCATACGAAAATAAAACAAAATATAACTTTATAGTTCAATGGTTAGATGTTACCAGAAGAGTAGTAATCGGCATGAACTTTCGAATAAGAAACTAGAAGGCCATCTTAAAATGTAAAAGTAGAGACACACAGCTAGAATATTAAAGTATGACTTGGAGTTGATCGAACAAGCACAGTTGTTGGATAACCTTGGTTAGGACTGACAAGCAAGCTTATAGTTTAGAAGCAGGACGGTCATGCCTTGAGCAAAAGCTTTGCGGATAAGCTTTGATTTGGTAGCAGGAAGATAAGCATGGCCGGTGAATGGACAATCTTAGCTTGTGAAGCAAGATGGACAAGCTAGGTCTTGGATACTAGACGGACAAGCAAGGCTTGAAATTTGAAAGGACAAGCATGCTTGGTAGGCAAGGCTAGATAAGACTAGCATGGAAGAAGGACCAAATCGACTTCTGAACAAGTCCAGCTGGAATAATATTTATTTATTATTATTTTATTTAAGCAAGTTTTTCTCTGTAATTGTAATCTTAAGTATTTGGAACATTCTTCTTCTAACGTAACAACAACGGGACGAAAAGGTTATTTTTTTTGAATCTTAGTTGGTTGTGGAGAGTGTTGAGGCAGTGGTGCCTTCAGAACACTAAGAGGAGTGTTGAGGCAATACTGCCATACAACACTAAGATGATTGTTGAGACAATGGTGCCTTCAGAAAAATAACAAGAGTGTTGAGGAAGTAGTGTCATCACAACACTAAGATGGGTGTTGAGGCAATAATGCCGTCACAACACTAAGAGGAGTGTTGAGGTAATAGTGCCTTCAAAACACTAGGAGGAATGTTGGGGCAACAATGTCGTCACAACACTAAGAGGAGTGTTGAGGCAATGGTGCCTTCAGAACACTAGGAGGAGTGTTGGGTAATATTATCGCAGAACACTAAGAGGATTATTGAGGCAACAATGCTATCACAATACTAAGAGGAGTGTTGAGGCAATGGTGCCTTCATAACACTAGGAGGAGTATTGGGGAAACAGTGTCATCACAACACTAAGAGGAGTATTGAGGCAACAATTCCGTCACAATACTAAGAGGGGTGTTGGGGCAACAATACCGTCAAAACACTAAGAGGAGTGTTGAGGCAATGTTTCCTTCAGAACACTAAGAATGATTATTGAGGAAACAGTGTCATCACAACATTAAGAGGAGTGTTGAGGCAACAATGCCATCAAAACACTAAGAGGAGTGTTGAGTCAATAATGTCGTTACAACACTAAGAGGAGTGTTGAAGCAACAATGTCGTTACAACACTAATAAGAGTGTTGAGGCAATTATGCCTTCAGAACACTAAGAAGGAGTGTTGAGGCAACAGTACCGTCACAACACTAAGAGGAATGTTGAGGCAAATAGTATCGTCACAATACTCAAAGGAGTGTTGAGGCAACAATGCCGTCACAACACTAAAACACTAAGACGAGTATTGAGGAAATAGTGTCGTCACAATACTAAGAGGAGTGTTGAAGAAACAATGCAGTTGTAATAATTCCATACTCGATCTCATAGATACATATAGAATTCTATGGAAAGTTGTACCCGTGGGCCTTCTACCTCTACGCGGCATTGCTTCGTCAGGATTTTGCCCAGGAGTGTTGAGGCAATACTGTCTTCAAAACACTAAGAAGAGTGTTGAGGCAACAATGTCATCACAATACTAAGAGGAGTGTTGAGGCAACAATACCGTCACAACACTAAGAGGAGTGTTGAGGCAACAATGGCTCCGCAGTACTAAGAACAGTACTGAGGCAATATTGTGGTGCCTTCAGAACATTAAGAAGATTGTTGAGGCAGTAGTGCCGTCATAGGAAGTTGCTGCTTTAATACTCTGCAAAGGTGTTATTTCGATACCCTATAGATATTATGCAATGAACAGGAACCCCAACTGTAACACCCGTAATTTTCGCATGACGCTTACTCAGAGACACGTCATGACATGGGATGTAGCTTTATCCTAAGCTTATAAAGATTACTTAGGAATACATCAGGGTTTAGATGCATTTGCGTTGGCACAATTGGCCTTGATGCTAACCAGATGGCGGATTAGCCTAGCAGCTGGATAACTAGTTAGCAGATGTGCTAACCAGATGGAGGATTTCCCTAGCTATACTAACCATTTAGTGGATATGCTAACCAGATGGTGGATTAGCCTAGCAGTTGGCTAACTAGTAAACGGATGTGCTAACCAGATGGCCGATTATCCTAGCAGCTGGCTAACTAGTTAGCGGATATGCAAACCTGATGGAGGATTTGCCTAGCTATACTAACCAGTTAGCGAACATTCTAACCAGGTGGCGGATTATGCTAGCAGTTGGCGTTTTTTTTCCTAAAGTGCAGGCAATAAATGTCCATTCCCTTTCCTTTATTTACTTGTAAAAATGCGAGTAAAACATATATGGGAGGAGGTGTAGGTTGGAAATCGATGAAGCTTAAATGGCTAACCAGAAAGAGGATTAGCCTAGTAGCACCAACCAGAAAGCGGATTTGGCTAACCAGAAAGTGGATTAACCTAGGAGCGCCAACCAAAAAGCGGATTTGGCTAACCAGAAAGCGGATTAGCCTAGTAGTACCAACCACGGATTTGGTTAACAGTTAACGGATTTGCTTAGAGGCGCTAACTATAAAGAAAAAGTGAAGTCGATGGATGTCCCTTCCTTTTCTTTTATTTACTTGTAGAAATACGAGTAAAACATATATAGGGATGAGGTGTTGGTTGGAAAACGATGTTGCAAACCAGAAAGCGGAATTGCCTTAGCTATGCTAACCAGTTGGAGGATTTTCCTAGCCATGCCAACCAGTTGGCGGATTTTCATAGCCACGCTAACCAGTTGGAGGATTTGCCTAAAGTGCATTAGATGAATATCCCTTACCCTTATTTTCCAAATATACGGAAATACGATTAAGACATATATAAGGGGGATCTTGGGTCGAATGTGCATGAGCGGTAATGCGCACACACATATATATATGTGATATGTCCAATACGTTGGTGCATACTTGATGCATAAGCGTCAATATGCTTGTAGCTCCTTGAATAATGCGAAAGCATCATTCAATCGTGTTGCGTACTCGAGAATACATATTTGCATACTAAGTAGCGATAGTTATGCACAATCTGGTGCATACCTTGCTAAAGTCCCTTTACCTACGCGGACTAGGCTTTGTTTGGCCTTTGGACGTGCAACGAAGTTGGAATCGATGTTGGCTTTGCCTTACTATGATTAAGTTGTTTGTTGCTTTCGAATTGACCCTTCGGATGAACTATGGCCATGCTTGATCCTTTCAAGGTACGAGTTGGGTACGTAGACAGCTGCAATATAACGCATTAAGATGCAGCACCTTGTCGCTCATATCATCTAATTTAGAGGTGATTGTGACATTATGTAACTCATATCATCTGGCTCGGCAATGCCAAGTCAAGAGGTGATTCTTGGTACACTTGATGAGGTAGTTTCAATTCCATTCGATGGATTGTTCGTACTTCCTATCAAATTTTACGGCGTACAACAACATATGCCTGGATGTTGCACCTTTGGCAAGAGCAAGATCAGTGCAGGCTCTAGCACATGGTCAAAACAGAGTTGATGAAGCGAAAATAGGCTTGAAACGGCCAAGGTTCTAGTACAAGGCATGAGTTAGGCCTGGATAATGCTCATAAGTATGTGATGATTGCCAAAGGCATTCACTATTGGCTTTAATGGCCCTGTACCCTTTGCAGAACAAGGGTGAGTTGGAACGGTATGGAAACTACGTTTCGAGTATCATGCTTGCAAAACATGATTGGAAAGGAAAATCTACCTACATTTTCCAGCGAGAAGTTAAGCTTTAAGGCCTGGTTAATGTCTTTCAGGCCGTGCATCGGGGAGTTCTGGCCTGCCCAGCACAAAGCGCCTGAGGCGGAATTTTCTAATCCATGACAAATGGTATCAGAGCAAGTTCCGAGAAAACACTAGGGACTGTGCGTAGTGGACTCATCAAGTGAGTGTTTGTAATGTGACTACAGAATGTTTCCTTCAAAGGAAAAAGGAAAAAAGTTGGAAGAGTAGGCCAACTGTTGCGCAAAAGAAGAGTTCGTGACTGCTATGCAAGTTACTTTGTAAATTTTGAGTTGGACAATCAGGCCAAGCGCCTGTGCTAAGAAAAATTGTAACTACTACGATAGTTACTTTGCTAATATTTGGAGGCGCTCGAGTGTACTATGAGTTTTCCAGGCCTAATTAGGCTCTTTTACCATACTGTTGGTAACCCGGAAGACCGTCGCTGGAACGGTGGTAGACAACGGGACTGATCATCCCCACCCGTCGTTGGAACGGTGGGTGTTGTCAAGCCTGCTAGCTCCCACTTACGAGTGGCAACCCGGAAGACCATTAGTTACAACGGTAAGATTGCATCCGACTGCACAGGTATTTTAATTTGGTCCTCACAATACTAAGTAGAATATTGCTTGTCATATTCGATGACCCTTTCAACAATCGTGAACTTTGGGAACTCTTAAGTGTATGGTATGGGACGTCCACTTAAGATCTCGTGTTGAGTAAATCTTTTTACATTCATGAGCATGTGATATGGGACACATATACAGGGATATAAATTGATTTTTTTTTAGTAGAGTTGGAAAACCTTTTCTGATTCTCGAGCATACGGTATGGGACGTATGTTTGGAAGGTCTTAATCGGCGTTTACGACAACTACTGACCCTATTAGGATTCCGGGTATATGAAAGAGAACGCATATTCAGAAGGTTCTAATTTGTCTTCATTAACAAATTTTGGACCCTTGCAGGATTTCTGTGCATCATGGTATGGGACATATGTGCAGAAAATCCAAATCGATGAAGCTTGTCCATAATAGTTTTTGAATTGAATTTCGGGGACGAAATTCTTTGAAGGTGGTAAGAATGTAGCACCCGCAGTTTTCGCATGACTCTTACTCAAAGACGCGTCATGACATAGGATGAAGCTTCATCCTAAGCATATAAAGCTTACTTAGGAATGCATCAGGTTATGAATGCATTGGCCTTGGTACAATTGGCCTTGATGCTAACCAGATGGCGGATTAGCCTAGCAGCTGGCTAACCAGTTAGCGGATCTGCTAACCAGATGACGGTTTTTCCTAGCTATACTAAACAATTAGTGGATATGCTAACCAGATGGTGGATTAGCCTAGCACCTGGCTAACAAGTTAGCGGATGTGCTAACCAGATGGAGGATTTTCCTAGCTATACTCACAAGTTAGTGGATATGCTAACCAGATGGTGGATTAGCCTAGCAGCTGGCTAACCAGTTAACGAATATGCTAACCTAATGGCGTATTTGCCTAGCTATACTAACCAGTTAACAGATATTCTAACCAGGTGGTGGATTATCCTAACAGCTGGCTAACTAGTTGGTGTTTTTGCCTAAATTGCAGTCGATGGATGTCCCTTCCCTTTCTTTTATTTACTTGTAGAAATACGAGTAAAACATATATAGGGAGGAGATGTTGGTTGGAAAACGATGTTGCTAACCAGAAAGCGGAATTTCCTTAGCTATGCTAACCAGTTGGAGGATTTTCTTAGCCATGCTAACCAGTTGGCGGATTGTCTAGCCATGCTAACCAGTTGGCGGATTTTCCTAAAGTGTAGTAGATGAATATTCCTTACCCTTTTTTTCCAAATATACAGAAATGCGATCAAGACATATATAGGGGGATCTTGGGTCGAATGTGCATGAGAGGTAATATATATATACATATATATATATATGTCTTATACGTTGGTGCATACTTTATGCATAAACGTCAATATGCTTGTAGCGTAGCCGATAAAGCTTGAATATGTGGAAGCATCATTCAATCGTGTTACGTACTCGAGAAAGTACATTTGCATACTAAGTAGCGATTGTTATGCACAAGCTGGTGCGTACCCTGCGAAAATCCCTTGGCCTATACGGAATAGGCTTTGTTTGGCCTTTGGCCTTGCAAAGAAGTTGGAATCTATGTTGGCTTTGCCTTAATAGGCTTAAGTTGCTTGTTCATTTCGAATTGACCCTTCGGATGAACTACGTCCATGCTTGATACCTTCAAGGTACGGGTTCGGTACATAGGCAGCCGCAATGTGATGCATTTAGATGCAGCACCTTATCGGTCATATCATCTAATTTAGAGGTGATTGTGATATTATGGTAACCCATTTCATCTGGCTCGGAAATGTCAAGTCAATAGGTGATTGTTCCTACACTTGATGAGGTAGTTGCAATTCCATTCGATGGATTGTTCATACTTCCTATCAACTTTTACGGCATGGAATGGCATATGCCTGGAAGTTGCACATTTGGAAAGATCAAGATCAGTGCAGACTCCAATGCATGGTCGACACAGAGTTGATGAAGCAAAAAATAGGCTTGAAATGGCCTAGGTTCTACCCCCAAGGCATGATTTATACCTGGAAAATGCTCATAAGTATGTGATGCTTGCCAAAGGCATTCACCATTGGTTTTAATGTCCCAGAAAAAAGGTGAGTTGGAACGGTATAAAACTACGTGACACCAACATATTGTAATATGAAAAGGAGTTTTGAAATCTAAAGTAAATTGTGGAGCAAATTCGAACAATAAAATTGGAAATGGGCATTGACCCAAAGAAGTGAACCCTTTCAAGGTTAAAGATTCTTATGGTACTATTATTAATGAGATATACCTACCGTATCTCTTGCTCAAGAATATATGTTCTATTGTAATCGATAAATTACAACTCAGTCAAAGAAGTTTACCTTCATTGTAACTTATCTTAGTCATCAACAACTTAGATAGGTTGTTAAACATAGTCAGTTATAAATAAATAAGGCTTATCTCTTTTACGTGTACTATATAAATAGTTACATATTGAATCAATAAAATTAAGCAGTTTAAAATTTCATAGTATCCTTTTTTTTAGGTTTCGATCGTTTCCTGATTCTTTATTGCTTCAACCTTTTCTTATTTTCTCAATATCCATGACTGGAACTTCAATTTCTGAAAACTCTTCAATCCCAACCCCACCTACAAAAAATGGTACCTAGCCTATTCTTACCTCTGCTGACTTCTATTTTGTTTATCCTTCAGATAACCCTATATCTATGTTGGTTCAACCTTTGTTGAACATCGACAATTACAACACTTGGGTTCGCAATATGACCAAGGCTCTTAGTGCTAAAGAAAAGCTAGGTTTTGTTAATGTACTCCTTGAACCCTTTTCATATGATGGACCAGAGAAACATCGTAACTGGAAATATGCTGATGATCTTGTTTCCAGATGGATTTGCCACTCTACCACTCCTGAAATCAAAGCTAGTATTGAATACCTACCTTCTTATTTGCTAGTTTGGAAGGACTCAAAAGAGAGATTCTCTCAAACCAGTGCTCCAAAACTTTTTCAACTAAAACAATCCATCTCCTCACTCAAACAAACCACCCAACCTTTATCTGCTCACTACACCACCTTAAGATCCCTGTGAGATGAAATTGATTCCATTAGGCCTTTTTCTAACTGTTTTTCTGGTGCTAGAAAGAAAACCCTTGAACTGATTGATCAAGACAGGGAAATGGAGTTCCTCCAAAGCCTTCATGATCGATTCTTTAGTCTTCGCAATAACATTTTACAGCGAGAATCCTTTCCTACTGTTCGTACTATTCATAACTTGGTGCGTCAAGAAGAGGTACAACAAGAAATGTAGGTGAATTCTACTCCAACAGTTGATGCTGCTGCCCTACAGGTATTTCGTTCTGATTTGAAAACCCCTTCCAGTTATGATTCGAACAAACGCTCTAAATATTTTTGTGAGCATTGTAAGATACATGGCCATTCAAAGACCCATTGTCACAAACTGAATGGATATCCTCCACGCAAGAACAATAAGGATCATCCCCTTGTGGCTGCTTCCACTTCTGATGCTCTTTTACCTACACCATTTGATACTTTAATGCCAACTTTCATTTCCTCTTAGTGGTTCATCGATAGTGGTGCTACACATCATATTACTTGTTCTCTTTCATTTTTTAAGACTTATATTACTGCTCTTAAGGGATGTACAGTACAACTACCTGATGGTAGTTTCTCTCAAGTCAAGTTTATAGGAATGGTTGAATTTTCACCATTATTATGTCTTTATAACATTTATTACATTCCCACTTTTCATTTTAATCTTATCTCTGTTAGCCAGCTAACACGGTCTTCAAACTATGTTGTTAATTTCTCATCCGATTCTTGTATATTTCAGGACCGGTTGATGACCAAGGTGATTGGTCAGGGTGATTACTTTGGCTGTCTCTATCAATTTCGTCTTTCAACTATTTCTTCATTTTTCAAGAATAAACCATTTGATATTTGGCATTGTTGTTTGGGTCATCCAAGCTTAGCTAGGTTTTGTTTTCTGTATAGTCAAGTTGATGTTATTTCTTCTAATTTTGATCATGTTTGTGATGAATAACTCATGGAAAACAATCGCGCTTAAAATATAATAACAGTTCTTCTTTTAGTACTCGACCATTTGAATTAATTCATGTTGATATTTGGGGACCATTTTCCGTTCCTTCTCTTACGGGTGCTCGTTTTTTCTTAACCGTTGTCGATGATTATTCAAGATGTACTTGGATTTTTTTGATGAAAGTAAAATTTGAAAATTTAGCCCATTTGAAATATTTTTTTAATCACATTCATAATCAATTTACCCAACCAGTTCGACGTATTCTCACTGGTTATAGTAATGTTATTTTACCCCATATACAAAAGTTCCAGTCTGATAATGGTTCTGAGTTCCTTTCTAAGGACCTTCAAACTTGGTTTTCTAATAATGATGTCATACATCAACGGTCTTGTGTGGACACTCCTCAACAAAACAACATTGTGGAACGCAAACATTGACATCTATTGAATGTTGCTCGTGCACTGCCGTTCCAAGCCTCTTTACCTCTCAAATTTTGGGGTGAATGTATATTATTGGTTGCTTTCTTAATTAATATGATGTTGTCACCAGTTCTTGGAGATAAGTTTCCCCATGAGATGTTACTAGGAAAAATTCCTAACTATTCTTATCTTCGAGTGTTTGGTTGTTTATGCTTTGCTCATAATACTCATACTAATCATAAATTTGATTCGCGAGCTTCGCCTTGTATTTTTTTTGGCTATCCCTATAGTTATAAAGACTATCTTGTTTATGTTGGATAATAATCTTCCTGTAACAGAGAAACACAAACAACAGAGAACTTGAAGATGATTAAGGGAGGGTTAGAAATAAACAGCATACACACTCAAGCACAGAGAGGTGAAGTCGCATGTTCAACAGACTGCCCTTAACTCAATATTTGCCAGGTACACCTTCAGGAAGATGCTGCTATACCTTGTAAGTGACAAATTTGAATTCAGGATAAAATCACCTGATACCAACCCAGCTAGCAAAGCTCGTTGGCCCGTTGTCAACTTAACAGAAGATGAATAAAAGAATGTAAATCTATTGCGCAAAACAAAGCAGGAAGATGGTGAAAAGTCGTCAGGACAGTGGCTGCGACTGGGGTAAACGAAAACCTTAGTATTGTTGTTCTTTTATAGGAGAAGTAATCCTTTGAGTTTTAAAACGGTGAAAAAATTTATTTTGAAATATTAAATCCCCATTAAAAGAAAACGTTAAGATTTTTAATTAAAAATATTTATGATTTTATTTTTCATTTAATTCAAAACGGTAAAATATTTATTTTTAAAAATAAACCCGTTGAATATTTGATGGGTACACGTGTGCACTCGCAGGAACACGCCAAGGTTCACACCAAGGGCACACGCAAGCACCGCAAGCCCGCAAGCCCGCGGCCTGCGGTGCTTCGCAAGCACCGCACATGTATGCATTTGCCACTAGTCCATTTCCCAAGTCCATATCCAATCCACTAGTTCTTTTCCTTATATAGAACGTTTGTGGTAAAATGCATGAACTTCCTCCTTGGTTTGCCCAATGTGGGACAACCAAAGGTTTCTCATTCACTAAGAAGTGAAAATGGATGGCTATAATTCCACCCAAGTTTGGACTAGTGATCCTAACACCCATCAAGTTAACTATAGTAACAAAATAATTTTTTAAGTAATAAAATCTTAATTTTAGCTTAAACCATTTTTATTTCCAACAGTTTATAATATGGAAACACACGGGGATTTTATTAGTCGAGATGTGGTATTCCACGAGCATATCTTCACTTATGATATATGATTTATCTCATATGAAATCCAACTTGGATACTTTACAGACACCTAGTGATTCGTATTTTTCAAAGAATGAATTTTATTATGATGATTTGGTTACCGCACAGTCATCCTCTCATACAAATGATATTCTTTCATCTCCATATCTTGAAACTATACTTCCTGAAACTACTTCATCACCTTCCCATTCCACTCAGGTGGACCTTACACCAACTGATCAATCAACTAATTTTCCTAACACCTCTCATTCCACTCACGTGGATTCTACCCTTGTACCAACTAAAAATTATGGTTTGCCTACTACATCTCCCATATTACATGCTAGTGATATTTCAGTAACAGTACTTTCATTACTTTTGCCTACCACAGTACCTTCTCCACTTTTACCTACCACTACAACTACCTCAACATCTACTTCCCCACCATCACATGTTATGGATCCAATTCGTAATGTCCGAGTTACTAAACCGCCGACTTATTTAGCTGATTATGAATGTAATTTTATTGGTTGTACAATGTCTTATCAGCATCCTTTGATGGATTATCTTTCTTACAAACAATTTTCTCCAACTCATAGGATATTTCTTACGAATGTTCTTTCTAATGATGAACCCACTAGTTTTACAGAGGCTATGAAATCTCCGTTTGGCGTACTTCTATGAAAAAAGAAGTTTTAGTCTTGGAGACTAATAATAATTTTTCATACACACAACTCCTACAGGGAAAAACAACAATTGGTTGTAAATGGGTTTATAAGATTAAGTACAATGATGGCACTATCGATCGTTATAAGTCTCGTCTTGTCACGAAAGGATATACCCAACAAGAAGGTATAGATTTCCATGATACTTTTGCTCTTGTTTCCAAACTTGTTACTGTTCACGTTCTTCTTTCTATTGCTGCTATTAAAGGATGGTCTCTCCATCAGATGGATGTTAATAATGCTTTTATTCAAGGTGATCTTAATGAAGAAATTTATATGAAAGTTCCTCCGGGTTTTAATTCTCCTGGTGATACATGAGTTTTTCGCTTAAATAAATCCATTTACGGGATTAAACATGCCTCTAGACAATGGTTCGCTAAATTTTTTTCAGCTCTGATAAATGAAGGATTTACTCAGCCTCGTGTTGATTAATCTTTGTTCACATATCACTGTGGTTCAGTATCTTTATATGTCCTTGTGTATGTCAATGATATTATCATCATTGGACCTTGTTCGTCTGCAATATAGGCTTTTAAACGAAAAATTGCCACATCTTTATTAAAGACTTAGGTCGCCTTCAATATTTTCTTGGCATTGAGGTCTCTTGTTCCTCGAAAGGGATTTTCTTATGCCAACGAAAATATATTTTAGATATTCTTAAGGATTCTGGTTTAACGGGCTGTAAGAAGAACAAACATTTGAAGTTGTTGCCAACTGATGTTGATCTTTTAGAAAACCCTAAGGTTTATCGCCGCCTAATTAGTCGCCTCCTTTACTTAATTATCATTCGCCCAAAAATTTCTTTTGTGATTAATTCTCTTAGTCAGTTTCTTCAGGCTTCGCGCACTTCTCATCTCAGTGCTTCCAGGCGGGTACTACATTACTTGAAAGGTACTATTGGTCATGGTCTCCTTCTTTCTTCTAACAGTTTTCTTCAGATTCATGGTTTCATTGATTCTGATTGAGATGGTTGTCCCATAACTCGTAGGTCTACGACAAGTTATTTCACTTTACTAGGTGATAGTCCTTTATCATGGAAATCTAAGAAACAACCTACTGTTTCTTGCTCTTCTGTTGAAGCTGAATATCGTGCTCTTGCACATTTAACATCTGATCTTCAATGGCTATGCTATCTTTTTAATGATTTACAGGTGTACCCTTCTACTCCTATTCTGGTTTATTGCGATAATCAAGTTGCAATCCACATTGCTAACAATCCAACATTCCATGAACGCACCAAATGTATTGATATTGATTGTTATTTTGTTCGCGACAAGATTCAATCTAAGTTGATCGCCCCGCAACACATCCACTCTACAACTTATATGGCGGACATTTTCATCAAGCCTCTTGGTGTTGAACGCTTCTCCAAATTACTTAGCAAGTTGGCCTCTGTTCCATTCCTCCATCTTCTCCAACTTGAGAAGGGGTAGTGAGATATACTTACCGTATCTCTTGCTCAAGAATATATATTCTGTTATAATCGATAGATTACAACTCATTCAAAGAAGTTAACCTTCATTGTAACTTATCTTAGGCATCAACAAGTTAGTCAAGGTTGTTAAACATAATAAGTTGTAAATAATTAGGTTTATCTCTTCCGTGTGTACAGTATAAATAGTTACGTATTGAATCAATAAAATTAAGCAGTTCAAAATTTCATAATCGTTAATAAGAATCGCATCACTTGCTTCCCTTATAAGTTAGTCTGAGTGTTAAATTAGTTCTGCCAGATGTTTAATTTATTTTATATCGGTAGTCGTTAAAAACATGATATGTAAGTAAGAAAAAAAAATCAATTCAAAATTTTTTGTTTTATACATTTAAGTTCCTTTACAATAAAATTTAGATGCAAAAATAAATAAATGGTTATACATTATTTTTTCGTCATTAATAAGCTTTCATTTTTTTTGGTTCAAGAACTTCATTTATATGCCAATTGATAGTTCTGCATTCAGTTCTTCTGGGATTGTACTACTAGAAAACCAAGGTTTACGTTTCATTAGGTTCTTATCTAAGACCGAACCAATACTACGTCCTTGATGAAATGAAAATTTGAAGTTACACGTGGGTTTTGACAATCTTCAAATAAATTATGTGTCGCTACATCAGTGGTTATGCATAGAAAATACATACTTGATGGCTTGTTGTATTGATTCACACAACATATAAAGTGATTTTCGTTGCATGTTATGTGTGAAAAAGGGAGACAATGTCGTACGCTGTAGTTCTGCGATATTTCATTCTTATGCTTATACACCTTAATGAAAAGCCAGCATGTGCCGGTACGGTATGAGTTAAGTCTTAATATAATTTTTTTTGTGTTTAATTAGCCGGGTGAATTTAAGGGCGACCAAAAATTAATTAGGGCGATTTTTTTAACCCAATTTCATGAATGTGACTAAGGGATGATCTAGGGTATGTAAAAATATTAAAATACTCTTTCACTAATCAAACAATTACCATAAAACTTTTCACTAATCTAAAAAAATTATAAAAAATTAATATTTTTTTTTACAAAAATATGTTTTTCCAGTTTTTTTTCCACAAAAATATTTTTATTTTAATTTTTTTTTTAGAAAATATTTTTTTTTCAATTTTTTCTTTTACTTTTTTTTTATAACTTTTTCTTAAAATCATTGTATAATCGGTAGGTTAAAAAATTCTTAAATTACCGATTATGCATTTTCAAAATGTTGGATTTTTGAAAAAAAAATTGATTTCCAATTTGGAGCTACTTGCACAATCGGTAGGTTAAAAAATTCTTAACTACCGATTGTGCATTTTCAAAATGTTGGATTTTTAAAAAAAAAATCGATTTCCAATTTGGGGCTACTTGCACAATCGGTAGGTTAAAAAATTCTTAAACTACCAATTGTGCATTTTCAAAATTTTGCATTTTTGAAAAAAAAATTGATTTCCAATTTGGGGCTACTTGCACAATCGGTAGGTTAAAAAATTCTTAAACTACTGATTATGCATTTTCAAAATGTTGGATTTTTGAAAAACAAAATCGATTTCCAATTTGGGGCTACTTATGATAATCGGTAGTTTAAGAATTTCTTAAACTACCGATTGTGCATTTTTAAAATGTTGGATTTTTGAAAAGAATTTCTTAAACTACCGATTGTGCATTTTTAAAATGTTGGATTTTTGAAAAAAATTCGATTTCCAATTTGGGGCTACTTGCACAATCGGTAGGTTAAAAATTCTTAAACTACCGATTGTGCATTTTCAAAATGTTGGATATTTGAAAAAAAAATCGATTTCCAATTTGGGGCTACTTGCACAATCGGTAGGTTAAAAAATTCTTAAACTACCGATTGTGCATTTTCAAAATGTTGGATTTTTGAAAAAAAATTGATTTCCAATTTGGGGCTACTTATGATAATCGGTAGGTAATGGTGATCCCAAAACCTCCGATTGTTAATATTAGTTCGAACTTAGTGTACATATTTTATGTACACTCTTATTACATCAGCCCTCAACAGCTCTTTTTTTTTGAAAAAAAGAGCCGTTAAGACTCTAATCTATATAAAAAGGGTGACTTATTCTCATTTATAAACCTCCAATACATTTTAACTCTCCAACATCGAAGAAATAACCGTATAGATTAATGGCTCAACCGTTCACGGTAGAAGAAGATTTATCGTTATGTAGGCGTTATGTGCAATTCTATCCGAAGCGAGGAGAAGAACGTATGCAAAATGGTGTAATGAGTATGAGTTATTTGGACAGTGTAATCGAACATTTTTGTGTTGACACCGGGAACCCCAATAACCGTAATAAAGCTGATCTTTTTTGTCGATTTCATTCTATAGGCAGAGAAGTTGATCCATTTGTGAATTTAACTTATCTTGTCAATCGATATCTTTTGAGGGGTGAAACTAATGATGAAGTTATAGCGAGATCTCTCGAGGAATGGCGACGATGGAAACGATCAAATTACCGTTACGAAGCTCATTTCAATATCATTAAGGTGATGGACAGATTCAACCCGTTTAAGGTTCGTCCACGCCGTTAAAGCAGAAAGGAATTTTCCAAGACAGTGTAAAATAATAATTAATATAATAATAGTGTCAAACGGAAGGTTTAATGAACAATATGTAGTAAGTTTATTTGAACAAGTTTTTCTTC
>JAJJMC010005943.1:2210476-2255863 GCA_023531435.1 Papaver californicum | reverse complement strand
GTTTAATGAACAATATGTAGTAAGTTTATTTGAACAAGTTTTTCTTCGGATGTTGAAATAGTATTACGAATTTAGATGTTAAGTAAAATCGGTATAATCGGTAGACAATAATTTTTCTAAACTACCGATTACGTACATTTTAACTCTCCAACTTCGAAGAAATAACCGTATAGATTAATGGCTCAACCTATTCTCAACTAAAACAACCTCCTTTTCCATTTCTTTTCCTCTACCGATTCTTCTACTCCCTTTCCTCTCATTCTCCGTTGAAAATGTCTCCAAAATATGTACCTAAACAATCAAAGAAGGGAAAGGAAAAGATGGTGATAAAGGAGTTCAAAACCATTGAAATCAATTCGTCAACCGATTCCGAGGAAGATATCTATGTTTTTAATCCTCGACTCTTTATCAGGGAGAAAGACTTCTCAGGTATAAACCCATACTACAATGAAGCTGGAGAGTACATGGGTCCACTTCAGGCTGATCCTAAGGGGAACGAGAAGAAGAAGAAGAAGCAGGTTGAAACTAGGACCAAGTCGAGAGTAACAAGGAGTGGAAGAATTTCATGAGAATTTCTATGATGTGTTTTGTTTCGTTTTTTCGGATGTTTTTAGTTTTTTTGAACAAGTTTAATGAACAATATGTAGTAAGTTTATTTGAACAAGTTTTTCTTCGGATGTTGAAATAGTATTACGAAGTTAGATGTCAAGTAAAATCGGCATATTCGGTAGATAACTATGTTTCTAAACTACCAATTACATACAATCGGTAGTTATTAAATTCATGTGCTACCGATTATCCACAGTCGGTAGTTATTTATGTTCACTAACTACCGATTATGACAAGAAAAGTCCTGGACAAAAAAACAAGTATAATCGGTAGGTTAAGTTGATCATTAAACTACCGATTACAAAGTTTAAAATTTTAAAGTTTAGTTCAATTCTGGCTACAATTGGTAGATAGAAATTTTCAATTACTACGATTTTGAAAGATGAAGAGTTAAAATTTTGGAAGATTTTGAGAAATTCAATTTGGGGCGACACCTATAATCGGTAGTTTAAGTACTCCATTAAACTACCGATTGTACAATCGGTAGGAACAAAAATCACGAGCCTACCGATTGTACAAAACTATAACTCAAAAAATCAATCTAAAACACTCTCGAATTCTCTTCCAAAACTAACTCAAATAATTTTCTAACACTAACTATTACCAAATTAATTAAATAATTAATCAAAATCAACACTAATTAAGCAAGGTAGATTAACCATTAAAGAAAATATATGGATAAGGGATGTATTGAGATTACTTTAAAATGACTTTATTTTGTTTTATTAGTCGCCCCTAATTAATTTTTGATCGCTTTCAAATTCGCCAGGTTAATTAGGAGCGGGAATGATATTTGGAAAACTGAAATTGGCCATAGGATTAAGCTTTTTATCTGGAGATGTTTTAATGCCATAGCCACAAGAACATGCAGATTATCTATGTTGTTAAGTTTTAATGCCATAGCCACAAGAACATGCAGATTATCTATGCTTAACAACATGATTGAAAAGGTTTGTGGCTAGTGTGGAGAATATGATGAAACTTTAGAACATTTGTTATGGTATTGCAGTCATTCTAGAGCTATCTGGAAAAGCATTAGTGTTAATATTGATGATGCAGTAAAAGCAGTTGTAGTTCAGTGGTTGAATGGATCATTTTTTCGTTCGTTGATACAAATATAGAAGATGATGAGCTTCATAGTAAATAGGTTAAGGGCAGTTGGATTATTAGGAAAAAAGGATGTGAAATTGTCTTTCAAGGGAGTACTCTCAACCGGTTTTCATCTGCGTGTAGAATTAACTATTATCTAAGACTGTGCATCTATCTTAATGGCTCTTATACTAATACTGTGAATCCTAATGGCAGTAATACTAATGAAATTTCAAAATGGTTACCATCAGAGTTAGGAATCACTAAATTTTATGTTGATGCATCTTTCGATTACTTAACTAACCAATTGGGAACTGGTTTGGCATTTCGTGATCACGGGGGAATTTATGGAGGGATAAAAGGAACTTTCGCATAAGGGATTCTGAGCCCAGAAGGAGGAGAGTTTTTCGTGAATATGTAAGATGGGTCAAATCTATGAAACTTCAGAAGATTCACATTGAAGATGATGCACAATTTGAGATTCAATCCATCATTGACAATCAACTTTCTATTCAGTAGGACAACATAAATATCATTAAGTAAATAAAACATTTAGGCCTAGGGTTACATTATTGCAAATTTACATTTGTTAAATTGAAATGTTGATCAAGTTGTAGATACCATTTCCAAATTAGTTAGGGATGATAAATTTAGTCTTGAAAACTATTGTAACTTTCCCTCTCTAGTTTGTCATATTCTTGCTAGAGATCTAAAGTCTAAACCATGTTATTTCTTAAATTAGTAATAAAAACATATTGATTATAATTAGTATTAGAAATTTAGAGATCTTAGTTGTTTTTGTAGAAAAAAGGAAAAAAAAGTTATTGTTTTTTTTTTGGTAACTAGGGTTGAGAGATTTTGAAAAAAATGAGTGATTCCAGTCCCAAAATTAAACTGGATGCCTTAAATTGTAGAGATGACTATATTTACGCTAAAATTACAACAATTATAAAATGAAATAGATACATGATCATCAAAGATTATATGATGAAGCCGAAAATAACTATGCATATTAAGATCCATTAGATATAAATGAAGAACGTAACACTAAAAATAATCAGGTGTACAACTACGAGTACACGAATGTCATTTTTATTAAAAAAATCGTCGAGTCATTATAAAAATACATTCCACTGATTTAGAGTCGTCATGGTAGATAACTTTGGACCATGACGATTCCAATAGCCATCATCATAATTTAAATTAAACAATAACGACTCTGAAATAACCTCTAATTTTTTAAGAAAGTCGTTTAATTTTTACCATGATGATTTTTCATTGATCTATAGATTAGATACTGAAGCATACCGTGAAAATTCGTTTTGGTCAAAAATCATTGACCATGACGACTTTTGATTAGAAACTCCACGTAAAATGTAACATAAGAGTCTACATGGTCTTATTTATTGACCATGACAACTTTTACCCTTAAAATCACAACCCCGCTTTCTGCTGTAAAAATGGGTAGAGTCATCATGATCTTACATTTTGACCATGACGATTTTTTCCCGGAATGATTTAGTTTTTTATTTTGTCAAAACATTACGTCAAAAGAAAAAAACCTAACATTCATAGTGTTACATTGGAGTAAAAGACCTAATATAGATCATAGCATTCCGACGAAATAATCAATCTTGGTTAAATCCTGAAACATATTCTTTGAAGACTTCATATCATTCTCCGTGAATAAAGCCTTCACCATAGGCGTCAAAATATCGAGCATGATCTATAGTTTTTAGAAAATATAAATTAATAATTTAGTATTATTCAAAAGTGATTTGTTTAAAAGAATGGAAACTTAGTAAGATACTTACTTGTATTTCGATGGACAATCTAGGATGAGTTTACCTAATGTCAGGCAAATACTCTCGATAATCAACCATCTCCTTCTGGATAATACTAAATCTTTTGTTAAGGAGTTTGAATGATTTTATATTTCGACTACCGTCTAATACCATAAATATTATAAAAATCAGTTCTAAAATTCTAATGATATGTTGGTTTTAATATTAAGGAAGAATAAAAGTCAGTAAGTTAAATTTTAAGGAAAAAAAGCTTTTGGTAGAGTGAATGAAGTAAAAGGGGGCGGATTTGAGTTTTTATGATCAGTGTTAAGGGAAGGGTCATTTAGTATATTTACAATATTTAGACCCCCTTATAAACCTACCAAAGATGAGACTAAAATTTGTAGAATTTGTAGACCTCAATTAATTTGCCCAACCCCCAATTAAACGAGGTAATATAACCCTTGAAGCCCAATAAATTATTAAGTAAATCAACATGCCTTGGAATGAGCAGAATTATCCGAATCCACCATATCGACTCGTCCTAATTCATGTTTTTGATGGACGGACACATAATTCGTTTCTTGGCGGATAAGATGTGGATGGACGAGTCCAAATCCATCAGATGGTAGATTGGATACAAATAAATATGTTAAAATCCGTCGGATATCCAATTCGCATACATAGTATCAGACAATAGTCGAAGGATGTTTATTGTTTACAATGCTCAAGTGTCGTTCTTTCTGATCCATCATGGTTAGTGGAAGAGTTGAATTTTAACGACATATTTGCAAATACAACCAAGGTAAATGTCGCTATCAGAGCAATTCTAGTGGGGTGGGTATATTATTATTGCCTAATTTGCCAATTATCCCCCTACAGTAGGATGGGCAAACCTAAAAAATAGGTTGATAAATTGGTATTTCTAGGGGTTTCTCCATCACGGTTCAAGTTGGGCCGAGGAAAATTGTTTTTTTTGTAAAGTTGATTAAGTTAGTTACTTTAATTTATTTTATAATACATATACTTATTTTAAAATAGAAACCAGTCTCACTTAATAAAAAAAATTATTTATTTATATAAAAATCGGACCCACTAATTAAAATAATATTTTTTTATATAAAAACTAGATCCATTAGTTAAATTTATCAATTCTCCCACATTGGAGAATAGAATTCACCTAACCACGTGGACAAATGTATTAACAAATATACCGATATCCACTGCCTTTGCTCTTAGTTGGAAAATGCTATATTAGATTAGATTTTTTATTTTATTTTGAAACATATGTTAGAGTAAATAATAATAGATATAGTATATATGAACTAGAAACTAGTCCGTAACACTTAAATAATTATATTTCTAAGGATAATTTTGAAGGATTCCGAAAATAAGGAATATTTTTTGAATTCCATCTATATACAGTAAAAGTTCTACAAATTAATAGCATAGGAGCATTATATTATATTATCTTAATAAAGTACTAAATTATCGATACATTAATATATATAAATTTCAAGAAAACCATTTTAAATTTAAATCCTCAACTTAAGAAAAAAAGAACAAATTTGTTTAAAATAATTTCCTAAATTGTTTATTTCAATAAAAAATTAGATATGAAATTAATGTTTTATATAATTTATAAGTTAAAAACACACATATTGAACGGTTAAATTTTTTATTATATTATAAATTTAGTGAGGTTACTAGTATTTAACCCGTGTTATACACCGCGAATGATGGTTATTGGCTTCCATTTTATGAGGTGAGGCTTCGTCCCACATCCATCCTGGAAGGAGTCTTAATTAACAACTACGGTGTATAATGAAAACACCAATTACATGTTGTTTAAAGTGTTGGAGGTTAAGAAATCATTTTAAAGAAAATAGTTTTAAAAAATTAAAGTAACCTTTGAAATCAATAAGTAGTTCATGACATTACCAACATCGGTACTCTAAAGATAATTGTTAAGGCTAGATTTGAAGTCTGCTACTCAAAGTAACACTACAATTACCCTTAGTCTTGTTAGAATTTAGAATACCTATGCAACATTCCTTGGTTACTCCATTTTTGTAACTTTTAAATAGTAGAGAAACAAAGTCATATAATAATATTCTACCTCAAAACCTCAGTAATAGCTTCCAAGTTGGCAAAATCATGTTTGTACTTCACCTGTTATACACTTCTCACCAGCCTTACGTACATATCATTTACTTGTGTTAAGAATCTAATGGCCAACTCAACTACTTCTCCATGTACCAACTCCTTGTAGTTAAATGAAAAATCACACCCACTATATAGTTGTATCAATATCTGATACTATAGATACTAAAAAAAATGATATTACTATAAAATAGATTTCCATCACTAAATCGTGCAAAACATATAAAGTGCTTCTTGTCGAAGATGGTGTAATCAAGGAAATGCAGCGGTATATTTTTCTTCAGAAATCATATACTTGTGCTAAGAATCAAGCGACCAACTCAATTGCTCCTCTAGGCTCCAATTCCATATAGTTAAGTGAAAAATCACACTCACTGTTTATTTGTCTCAACTTCCGGCACGAAGGTGTCTTGATATGTTCTTTGTTAGGAATTGGCTCCCATTTGGTGAGGCGGGGATTCTCCCTGCACCCGTCCAAAAAGGGGTCTCAATTAACAACTGCAGTGTATAATAAAAACATCAATTATCATTTAATAGATTAACAATTGGAGCCAAATTCACCATTTATATATTGCTTAAAGTGTTGGAGATTAGGAAATCCTCTTAAAAGTTTTGAAAAATTATACCAACCTTTGAAATCAGTAAGCACTTCATGACATTGCCAACATCAGTACTCTAAGGATAATTGGTAAGTCTAGATTTGAAGTCTTCTACTCAAAGTAGCACTACAACTGCTCTTAGTCTTGCTGGATTTTGGTTAATCAATTTTGCAACTTAAAAATAAAGAAACAAGTCAAAACAACATTCTACCTCAAAACCCCATTGATGGATTTCAGATCAGCCAAATCGTGTTTCTACTTTACCCGCTATATATACATTCCCCACCAGCCTACGTATATATCATATACTTGCGTTAAGAATGTATCTGCCAACTTAACTTCTCCTCAAGGCTCCAACTCCCTGTAGTTAAATGAAAATCTCTCTCATTATATAGTTGTATTAATATTTGATATTAGAGAAACTAAAAAAAAAATGACATTAATATAAAATAAATTGTAAACTATAATTAGTGCAAAGCATATGAAGTTCCCGTCGAATAAGATGTAATCAAAGGATATGATATGATATATCTTTCTTCAGAAATCATATACTTGAGTTAAGAATCAAGTGGTCAACTTAACTGCTTTCCAGGCTCCAACTTTCTATAGTTAAATGAAAAATCGCAGTCCCTATAATTTTATCAATATCTGATATATTAGAGACACTAAAAATAATATTAATATAAAATAGATTGCTAACTCTAAATAGTGTAAAGTTTATGCAGTGCTTCCCGTCAAAGAAGATGTAATCATGGAAATGCTGATATATTTTTCTTCAAATTCAAACATGTTTCCTAACTTCCAGACAAACGATGGTATTTGATTTTAAATTTCAAAAACACAGAAAAACGAATTTGTGGCAACATTATACCTGATGGATATTTCTCATTTTGACGATCTTAAAAGGCTGTCTCTGGATATCTTACGTAGTCTTCCCAAGAGGTGAAATTTTTTAGGCTTTACTGCCGTATCTAGATCATAACCATTCTTGCTACAAAAATCTCACACTCAAGGTTCAAAGATAAACTTTAAGCGAAAATTCCAATCAAATGATTTAAAAAGACAATCAACATTTATATTATTTTACATTATATCATTTCAATTTTAGTCTCGAAACTAAGACCGTAAAAGATTATATTGGGTATGATCAATGTTTGTCATGTATCATTTTGATTATAAAGATAATATTAATACCATTAGAGTCAAAACGTGTTTATTTCATCTACAATATCAATATTCACCTTCTCTGACTTTTCGTGACCTGAAAGATGCTGAGGATCAATATCATTTCCCTTCGACCTCTTCTATAACAAAAGGTTGTTTGGTTTTAACTGGAGTATGTGGAGTATGTTGTACTAAAATGTTAATGTCCTTGATCCCTGGATAGATATGGGATTCTAAATCAATATCTAATTTTCCATTAACCATCAAAAATATTCTCCTCCTAGTTGATTCAATATCATTCATACTCTTTAATATATGATAACCATTAAGTAATATTTCTGAGTTGCCCTTGGAACAAGCATTCCTATCTTCAGACTCGAAATTGTGTTACCCAACGCCCTGCAACATAGGTTACTTACTGTCCAACATCATTGATATCCTTCCCTATATTATGCCTTGGTTCACGCCTCAAATCCCTCTAATAAAAACAAAAACCAAATATGTTATTCTTGTTAAAAAAAAATATTTGGTTTTTTTTGTCACAAAAAGAAAACTAAGATTTGAATATCACTTTTCCTTAACACATACATCTGAAGTGAGATGAAATTACAGTAAAAGTGAAAAAAGGGCCTCTATGCAATAACTCGAAGCTAGATTTAACTTTATATTCATCGTACCCACTATCAATGTTGTTCCATTCCCGTCAGAAACTGCCACATCATGTTACATACCTATTTCCTGAAAATATGAACTTTACCATTTATAATTCAAAGATGCGGAAAAACGAATTTGTGGCAGAGTTAAACCTGATGGCTATTTCCCGCTTTGATGGTTTTGAAATGGTGTCAATATGTATATCTAATGCAGTCTTCCTAAGAAGTGCAAATATCTTAAGCTTTAATATCTACTTAACTGTCGTCTTGATACTCCTTGAGCGAGACCAAATAAGCTTGCAACTAATAAACTTTGCTTCTTAACTGAACTCAATTCAAATAAGACATACTGATAAAACCTTCCCACAACTATCATTTCTCAATTTTTGGAAGACATTTCCTCTCCAAATGCCTTTGATTAAGCATGATCAAGAGGCCTGCATCCATTAACGAAATAAATGAGCAAGCTAAAATAAGATGGAACTCAAACTAAGAAAAGGTCATTACAGTAACAAATGCATCATATTTTTAGGATACATAATTGGAATATGTAAATGAACAGAAAATTACATTAATCTTTCGGAATTTATAACATAACTAAAAGCAATCTCTTATGGACAATTGAACCAACGCCTCATGTACATTTTCGGATTTTCCATTTGTTCTTTTATGAAATTAAATTTAGGTATAGTATTAGTGATAAAAGTATATTTACTTTTCATCATTCGTACAAACACCATACATGCACTTCTAGTTTAGATACAAAAATTTAAATCCGGGATTCCTCTCCATTTGCAAATACCATAAAAACAAAAATCATAAAAGAACATTGGAGAGGCCTTCCAAATGAAGAGAAAGAGTTCAGCTTTCTGGCGAGTCAATCTGGAGTAAAAGTATTCGAACCTTTTACAGCTTAGTCAAATAATATACATCAAATTTCTTACTATTCAAATCATAGGTAAATTCCCAACAAAAAATGAACTTCTTTTTTCATACACATAAAATATTTTTCAGCCTCTTCTTAAACTTGACATTCTTTGACTTCAATTCCTCCCTTCTATTTGACGTAAAGAAGCTATCAAATATGGAAAATATTATGAAAAACCATGGAGTTGAACTAAACAAAAGGAGACCACATAATAAAGAAATTTGTATCCAAAAGGGGAAACATAATTTACATCAGATTAGAAATTTCTTACAAAGTTAAGGAGATAAGGGGATTTAAAATTTGCTTGAGATAATATGAATCAAAAATCTAGTAAAGAAATCAGGGATGAAAACTTACCAAAACTCAGAAGAGAGCTGATGGGTTTCAAAATGGAAGGGAAATTTTAAATGAGTTTAGAACCCATGTGTACTACCATTGCATCATCTTCGGGATAGTAACTCGTACTACCTGTTTTCCGTAAGTCAAAAATTTGTGCAATTAGATTTTTTATATTTTAAATCAAGACAATAGCATTTGTACAAAAAAAAAACTAAAAAACCAAAAAATTAAAGGAGATGGAAATGAGAAGACAATGAAATTAAATCAGTACAGTGGCATATTAGCTTTCCGAACCGCTATATGATTATGTTAAAGAAATTATAGAATCTGCAATCTTAAATAATATATGATCATACGTCCCTGCACCTGCTGCATTCACACAAATAATTGATCCCAATATAGCTTGTTTTTTTTCCTACTTCGATTTTCATGATTTATATTGTATTCTTATACAGGGTGAAATCAATAATGTTCGTTTCGAAATTGGACAAATGACTATAAAATTACAACTTAACTGTCAAAAATATTCAATATAACTCATGTTTCATGAATAGAAGTTCTAAGTTAAACCAAATATTTTTTATGGTATGAGCAGTGTCTTCACCTAAGTTGGATATGCTTGGAAGTGCACTTCTTGGGACCTATGAGGTTGCGAGCCACCGTGATGTCTACACATAACTTAGTGGCTGAAAAATTTTGGGGAATCAAGTGGTTGTGCCAAGTTTAAAAAAATTAAATGTGAATCAGATAACACTAATAACAGGCACGTGCAAAGGCAAGGCAAGCACATGAACCTAAATGGAAGAACACGGGTGCAGTATAAAAGGTCGCATATTCCTTTTCAAGTGTACAGGAGTATTACCTCATTAAAAAAGTTCATGAGTTTTTTTCCCATGCTTTAAGGCCTTCAAACTGAATTTTATACGATCCATTCCATGCATCTCCTTTTATTGATGACAAGATCAAGCTTACAACTGCATACCAAAAAAACATGGAAAGATAACCATATATATATATAAGAGCCAACCAAAACTACGTTATACGAAACAAAACAACATTACTAACCATGTTTAAGAACAGAAATCTTGATGGTGTGAAATGGGGAATCAGCTTTTCCGCTAGTCTTCTTGGGCATATCATCGGTTTACCAACCCACATAATAAGATGATTAAAACCTCCTACCTGAAAAACATAGATATAAATCACTTTCTGTTAAATGGAGTTTCATTTAACAATTCTCTCTTTTTATAGTTAAGGTTTTAAAGAAAATGAGTACGAATACGTGGAGTAAAACTCAAATAATGGAATGAGTTTAGGATTTGGCCGTAATTTTGCCTCGCGGAATATAATAGATAGTGTTGATCTTTGGCATATAGGTTTGTGGCGATATATACTAATGTAAAGTTTTGATGAACTAATGTGTGCTAATTTTTAGTACATACTACAACATAAAAACACTTACAAAGTAAAGTGTAATCGGATGTGTTAATTATGTTGAATTGGCAATTACAAATTAGTAATGTTGAGGTGGTATGTGATTGTAACACCCGTAATTTTCGCATAAAGCTTACTCAGGGACGTGTCATGACCTGGGATGAAGCTTCACCCTAAGCTTATAAAGCTTGCTTAGGATTGCATCAGGGTGTGGATGCCTTGACCTCGAATTTATAATGTTAAGGCCCTATTTCGCGTGATACATGATCGAGAATGCATCACAAGTCAAAAATGACCCTTACCCGGGAAAGGCACAAATGGACATGAAGCGTATCCGTGAGAAGGAATCATAGTGCTAATGTACTATTATGCCGTGATGCATTATTAAAAATGTGTCACTGAATGTGGGGTATCCGAGAATGCATTATACTGCTAAAGCACTATTATGCTGTGATGCATTATTAAAAATGCATCACCAAGCCAAAGTTGTGTACCAAGAATGCATTATAGTGCTAAGGCACTATTATGCCGTGATGCATTACTGAAAATGCATCACCAAGCCAAAGTTGCATACGAAGAATTCATTATAGTGCTAAGGCACTATTATGCTGTGATGCATGATTCAATGCCTCACTGAGCCAAAGTTGCGTACGAAGAATGCATCATAGTGCTAAGGAACTATTATGCCGTGATGCATTATTGAGAATGCATCACCGAGCCAATGTCGCTATTCGATAAATGCATCATGGTGCTAATGCACTATTATGCCGTGATGCATTATTGAGAATGCATCACCGAGCCAAGAATGCATCACCGTGATACATTAGCGTGTTCACTTGTAGCTTACCTGAGAATGCTTCGCTTGGCTTGGGAAAGAAAGTTTCATTTTCGGCCTTGTGCAGTCGATGAATGTCACTTCCTATTCTTATATTTATTTGTAGAAATACGAATAAAACATATATAGGGAGGGAGCTTTGCTTGAATGTGCATGAGCGGTAATGCACATATAGAGATGCAAAGTGGCCAATATGTTGGAGCATACTTGATGCATAAGCATCAATATGCTTGTAGCTTAACCGATGAAACTTGAATATGCATGAACGGTAATGCTTATACGTTGGAACATATTGATGCTAAAGCATCAAAATGCAGATAGCTTCGGCCAAAATCACATTTAAATCAAATCAGAAAAAACAGGTTCATCTCGTGAAAAGAAGAAGAAGAAGAACAACCTACACTCAAGAAAAGTCGCAGATTCTGTGGCTAATTCTTTTGAAGTTAACAGACCAAGAAACAGTTGTTTTTCTAACAGCTGCTTCTGCAACGTATTTTTGAATCTGCAACACCTGTTTTGTAACATTAAATACTGCAACATTTAAAAACGTTGCAGTTTTCCTGATTTAGTTTTTATTGTTTATTTTCTTCTTCTCAAGTACTTTTGAGCTATGTACCAACCTTTTGAGAGTGTCTTGGGAAAGATGAGCTAAACCCCATATGCTGAGGTGACGGAGGAAGCCATTGTTTCAATAAAAGTTGTATATTTCTATTTTAATTAATTTTTGCAGTTTCTTTTATGATTAATTGCCTTGGTTAAAAATTTATTTAACGATTTTTGTTAAGCAATTGTGATTTCGTTAGATGGTACATGCTTTGGCCTAGGTTTTAGATGTTCCATGCTTTTGTTATACAATTGTTATTTTAAAAATCTACTTGTTGCAATATTTTAAAATCAAATTAAACGTAAGAATTGCATGAATATTAATTTGTCTGAATCACTTTAATTGGCTAATGGTGAAATCCATAACCTCAGTATTTGTGAATATTATTTTCATATTTTTTTATATTTTTAGTTTAAAATCAATTTATTAAATCTAAATTCAATCTTCACAAACTCGAGCGAACAATACTTTATTTACTACTATTTACCAAACCATCAATTTTTGGCGCCGCCGACGCGGACTTGTTTTTAGATTTGTTTAAATTATTTTTTTAGGTTAATTAGTTTAGTTAGATTTTTATTTTATTTATTTTTATTTGTTCTATTTTAGTTTTTTGGGTATTTTCTTCGTATTACAGGTTTTGGATCAAAAAGAAATTGGAGCTAAAGATTATATTGATTGATTAAAGACTTGGAGTCAAAGAAAAAGCGAAAAGAACGGAAAAAGAAGACAAGATTTTTTTAGTTAATTTTTTAATTTTTTTTTGGGTTTTTATTTTTCTTTTTAGAAAATTGTGTTAGGAAATTTTTATTATTGTAATTATTTTAGGTATTTTTCTGGGTTTTTTTTAGACTTTGGACTTTGAACTTTTGAACTTTTGAACTCTATTATTATTTTAAATATAAACTGCAACAGGGAAGGACGACAATTACGATATTGTCTCGGTCCCTCGGGTTCGTACACTGACACAAGAGTTGGTGGCCCGAGTCGACTTCAACGGTTCATCCCCCGTCTGGTACGGGAGGTAAGACTCGATCAACCCACGAATCCCCTGCAAGTGGGTTTTCTGTATTCCTTCGTAATGCATATATGCTGAGGACTTGAATACGAAATTTACTTTTCTAGTAAAGGGCAAGGACTGGCCATATAAGATAATTCCTTTTTGCCTGCCTTAGGAACACGTTACTTAACGCGAACCTAAGCCTAAAATTTGACTAGAAAAAGACATATATGGTAACGGGTTTATTGGAAAATCATTCAAAAGGATCGTATTGGTTACTTTGTTAGCATAACTTAAAGTTCAGGATGATTATTTTAAGTTGATTATAGCCTCCTTGTAACCCAAGTAAAAGTTGCCAAAGAGTCAGGGTTATCAAAGATCCTTAGAGATTATCATGCTTCTATTCGACTTAATCTAATTCGGATCGTTTTGAGAGATTCGCTAAAACTGTAACTAGTTGCTTTTTGGAAGAATAGAGGCTGGTCTAGAAACAATCTAAGTGGAGCCATCATGATTTTTTTTGCTAGATTCAGTAGGTTTGATTTGGTTGAGTCGGCCTTGTTTGTGTATGTTTAGAACCCCTTCCTGTTAGGATTTATATTCTTAGATTTTTTTGTAAATTTATTAGGAAATTTTTGTTAGAAAATGTCGAGCTGGTATTACAATAAATATCCGACTGAGTTTCGAAACAGGCATTACCCTTACTATGACCATAGTGTGTATAGTACTTGGGACCACTACCAACCTTCTGAAGGTTATGGTTCATACTATGGAGGCCCCAATTACTATTCGTACGCGCACCAGTCATATGAACGGGAAAACGAGCAAAATTCGAGTTATTTGTCTTGGAGGGATGCCCTTAAACAGGTGAAATCTAGTACTTATAGTGAACCTATCATGCCTCTAGAAGAATCACACGAGCAGTTAATATCTAGTAATCTTTATGATCTAGTTGTTTCTATAGAGAATTCCGTCAAGGAGTTGACTGGGGATACAAGAAGGTTCACATTAAGTATGGGGGGAACAATTAGTAGTCCAACTCCTCCTCTAGAAGAATCGCACGAGCAGTTACAATCTAGTACTCCTTATGATCCATTTGTTTTTCTAGAAGAATCCCTAAAGCGGTTGGCTGAGAATACAGATAGGTTTGTGTTAAAGACGAAAGAAAGAATTGCTCAAAATAATCTTAATTGCCAATACAGTGTTTCCACTTTTACCCTTGATAATAATGATGAATATTTACCTAATTTATAGGATGAGGTTAGAATAGAAGACACTATTTATTTAGATAAGGTTCAATCATCTTCATATTATTATGATGATGAGGATATTTTTGATGAGGAAATTGAAATCCGTAGTCATAATGATGAGGAAATTCTCACAACAATTGAGTTTCACGATAATAACGATGTCTCTAGTTCCCATCCTAATAATATTAATGATTATTCACCTATTCAAGAGGTAAGGGATTTAACTAGAGGTAGCATTGTTATAAGCGGTGAAATATTTCCTTACTATTATGAAGACGACGATGGTTTAGAGGAACGAGTCTATTCCGAGACTAGTGTTTTAGAGTCCAACGACTCAGGGATAACAGTCTCAAATGAAGAAGATAAACTCGTAGAAATCGTAAATGTGAGTGAGACTGCAACACCTGATTATAACTTAGAAGAAGCAATTGACCATTCTCAGGAATCTGATGATCTAAAAATTAGGGAAATTGTGACTAGCTACCTAGAGACACTTAAAATTCTAAGTTTAGGGGTGATATCATTCTCCTTGTTCTTTACCTTTAACTCTTTTAAAAGTCCCTCACTTGGGACTTAATGTTTGTGCCTCTACCATATTAAGAGACCATCTTCAAGAACTGTTTCTCAAACCTAATCATGTCCAAAAAGAAGTTCATTTGTTAGAAACCCATCATCTGGTCGATGTGGTTCACCTATGACATAATACCAAGATTGATTTTGTTTTCCCACCAAAATATTTTCTTCCATATGTGGGAATGTTTGAATTTCAAATGTTTCAGTTATTAAGTTTTAAGACTAAGCCTAATTACTTTAGGAAATTAGAATCGACACATTTGCTTAAGAATGAGCACCATTTTAAGAGTAGTCAACTGTGTGGGTCAAACCTGATTGACTTTGAGGATCCACAAATTTTCAGGTTATTATTATGTGCCTTAAATTTATTATTTGATTTTTTCCAGACTCTAGAACCTGATCCTCCGGATCCTTCCTATGAGGAAATTCAGCCTAAAGAGATTTATCTAGACCCTTTCATAGAGCCCGAACCTGAACCTCAACTAGATGTAGTTGTCATAAACAAAACACTAGATAGGGATAAGGTTGTACTCGGTTTGTTCACTTTCTGGGCCTGTTGTAATTTCCTTCTATTTTGGATAATATTATTTTATTCAGATGACCCACAGTTGTTCCGACTATTGCTATAAGATTTAATGAGGTGATTAATTCTTTCTTTTTCTGGCTGAAGACTTTAAACTTAGCACTTCTTGGGAGGTAACCCATCCTCATGTGACACGGTAATATCTTTCCTTAACTCCTTTACTTTGATTGGTAATAGTTTCTCCTTGTTCATATATTTAATAATTCATCTTTAGAATATTGAGGACAATGTTGGATTTAAGTTTGGGGGTAAGGGAGAAACTTTTAGTGAAACATGAAACTCCAAATTCTAGAAACTTGTGAACAATTCAGGATGACACTAACCATTCTAGGTAGATGGAAACTTAGCTCATTTTCTATAAGAATTGGTGTGCCTAGTTAAATGGTCTATTCATAAAAGGATGTCTAGCTCAGGTGTTAGAAATAACATGATAGTTGTCACCATATCTCGGAGTCTATCTCAACCATATCACCTTCTGTTTTTTATTTTTGTAATTTTTGTGTTTCTCTAAGTGATTTGGTGGGTCACCAATATCGAATTGTTATCGTTGTTAGGATGAAGTTGACTGTTTGAGATCAATCCCCATTATTGTATTATTTAGAGCATTATTAAAAAAAAAATATTGACACTTTGATAACAATATGTGTGTATTCTCCCTGTCTCCGTCGCCTAAGCAAGCGTGGAATGCAGGATCCATGGGAACTATCATGTAATCTGCTGAAAAAGACCATGCGCTTAGATTAAAAAGATCTAATCATGTTGTCAGTATAATGATAATTGTTTTATTTTCAATAAATCGTCCACTGAGGCCCTTGTATATACCAGCTAAGTTGGGGATAAGGATTAATACCAATGAGAGCGCATCTCAATCCATTAGGGTTCATCCTGGCAGTGACCTTCAGTGCACCATTCACCATTCACCTTAGTCAACATGTGCACCATTCATTTTGTCTATATCCATCTTCTAAATTTTTTTATGTGATTGTACTTTGATAGATTCTGAGTATCGTGGTTGAACAACTATTTAAGTAGAGTTTTGCATTCTTATATGAATTTTAGTATGCTAAGTACAAACTCGTGTACAACAATCGGACTCATATAGGGTAATGATTCTTATAGGCAAGGAATTTATTATGTCAACTAAATAATTTGTTTAGTATCTATCCTTAATCGTTCACAAGTAGCTAGGGTTTGGAGTATAGGTTTTGTGGGTACACCTCTTGTAAACCCTCACGAGACAAAACTTGTCCGCTAAGGCCACTTAGGGGTTTAAAGGCTTATGACAAATGCTAAATGTAGTCGCTATTCCTGCGAAAGTGAGTTAGGGTTTATTTTTTTTAGATTTGCTCGAGGACTAGCAAATAATAAGTTTGGGGGTATTTGATAGACATATTTATGTGTCTTATTTAGTCTCGTACTTGTATTAATAGTCCTCATATTTTGTACTAATAATATGATTTTATGTGCTTTTAGGGTTTTTGGATGAATAAACTTTTGTGGAGAAAATTTGCTTAAAAAGTGTTAAAAAACACCCCCAACAAAAGTGTTAAAGGCACCTTCATATTGGATTAGGGCACCCCTTATTTTTGATAAAAGCACCCAGCAATATGTTCTTATGAATCTTATCCGTGGAAGATTTGTTTCGGACATGTTATGAGTTTAAAAGACAAGATGATTTTCTTGCCTTATTAAGAGCATGAGATACACACGCAATCAACCCAAAAAAAACAAAATCTCATCAAGAACAACGAGAAGATATTCTCGGGGATAATCATGTTTCAATCATTTAAAATCCGTATCATTTTGTGTCCATCTTTGAAGAGTATTTGATATATAAGGAAGAAAAATCGAAGCATAATCAGAGAATATCGAGTCTGTTTTAAGAGAATAAAAAAAATCAGATCGAAAGAAGAAAGAAAACTCCCATGAAAAATTTGTGAAGATAAGCAAAGATTTGGGAGGATTTGGAGAAGTTATGAGGGTATGAAGTGTTTGTAGTATAAATAGGGAAGAGTACTAAATATTTTAAAGGGGGGTTGGCTTCGGCCAAAATCACATTTAAATCAAATCAGAAAAAACAGGTTCATCTCGTGAAAAGAAGAAGAAGAAGAACAATCTACACTCAAGAAAAGTCGCAGATTCTGTGGCTAATTCTTTTGAAGTTAACAGCACCAAGAAACAGTTGTTTTTCTAACAGCTGCTTCTGCAACGTATTTTTGAATCTGCAACACCTGTTTTGTAACATTAAATACTGCAACATTTAAAAACGTTGCAGTTTTCCTGATTTAGTGTTTATTGTTTATTTTCTTCTTCTCAAGCACTTTTAAGCTATGTACCAACCTTTTGAGAGTGTCTTTGGCAAGATGATCTAAACCCCATATGCTGAGGTGACGAAGGAAGCTATTATTTCAATAAAAGTGGTATATTTCTATTTTAATTAACTTTTGTAATTTCTTTTATGATTAATTGCCTTGGTTAAAAATTGATTTAATAATTTTTGTTAAGCAATTGTGATTTCGTTAGATGTTACATGCTTTGGCCTAGGTTTTAGATGTTCTATGCTTTTGTTATACAATTGTTATTTTGAAAATCTACTTGTTGCAATATTTTAGAATCAAATTAAAAGTCAGAATTGCAAGGATATTAATTAGTTTGAATCACTTTAATTGACTAATGGTGAAATCCATAACCTCAGTATTTGTGAATATTGTTTTCAAAAGTTTTGTATATTTTTAGTTTAAAATCAATTTATTAAATCTAAATTCAATCTTCACAAGTTCGAGCGAACGATACTTTATTTACCACTATTTACAAAACCATCAACTTTCCAGCGAGAAGTTAAGCTATAAGGTCCGGTTACTCTCTTTTAATCGCGCATCGGGGAGTTCTGGCCTGCCAGCGCTATGCGCTGGAGGCATAATTTTTCGGTCCGTGACAAATGGTATCAGAGCAAGTTCCGAGAAAACACTAGGGACTGTGCGTGTTTGGACTCGTCAAGTGAGTATTTGTAATGCGACTACAAAAAATTTCCTTCAAAACAAAAAGGGAAAAGTTGGAAGAGTAGGCCAACTATTACACACAAAAAAAAAGTTTGTGACTGCTAGGCCAGTTACTTTGTAATTTTATGTGGGACAATCAGGCAAAGTTCATGTACTAAGAAGAATTGTAACTACTACGATAGTTACTACGCTGATATTTGGACGCGCTCGAGTGTGCTGTGAGTTTGCCAGGTATTATTAGACTCTTTTATCATACATTTGGTAACCCGGAAGACCGTCGCTGGAACGGTGGTATACAACAGGACTGATCATCCCCACCCGTCGTTAGAATGGTGTGTTGTCTTTCCTACTAGCTCCCACTTACGAGTGGCAACCAGGAAGACCGTTAGATGAAACGGTAGACTTGCATCCGACTGCTCTCCTCACAGTACTAAGTTAAATATATTATTTGTCATATTTGATGACCCCTTCAACTTTTGCGAACTTTGGGATTCACAATTGATTTTGGTCCTCGCAGTTCTAAGTAAAAATATTGCTTGTCATATTTGATGACCCCTTCAACTTTTGTGAACTTTGGGGATTCTTAAGTGTATGTTATCGGACGTCCACTTAAGATCTCGTGTTGAGTAAATCATTTTGAATTTTTGAGCATGTGGAATGGGACACATGTTTAGGGATCCAAATTTTTTCATACTTGGTAGAGTTATAAAACTTTTTCTGATTCCCGAGCATATTGTATGGGACGTATGTTTGGAAGGTCTTAATCAACGTTTACGGCAACTACGAACACTATTAGGATTCCGGAATATACGGAATGGGATGCATATTCCATAGGTTCTAATTTTTGTTCATTAGCAAAAATTAGACCCTTGCATGGTTTCTGTGCATCATGTTATGGGACATAGGCGCAGAAAATCCAAATCGATGAAGCTTGTCCATAATAGTTTAGAGTTGAGTTGAATTTCGAGGACGAAATTCTTTTAAGGTGGTAAGAATGTAACACCCGTAATTTTTGCATGAAGCTTACTCAGGGATGCATCATGACCTGGGATGAAGCTTCACCCTAAGCTTATAAAGCTCTCTTAGGATTGCATCAGGGTGTGGTTGCCTTGACCTCGAATTTATAATGTTAAGGCCCTATTTCGCGTGATGCATGATCGAGAATGCATCACAATTCAAAAATGACCCTTACCCGGGAAAGGCACAAATGGCCTTGAAGCGTATCCGTGAGAAGGCATTATAGTGCTAATGCACTATTATGTCGTGATGCATTATTGAAAATGCATCGCTGAATGTGGCGTATCCGAGAATGCATTATAGTTTTAAGCCACTATTATGATGTGATGCATTATTGAAAATGCATCACCAAGCCAAAGTTGTGTACCAAGAATGCATTATAGTCCTAAGGCACTATTATGCCGTGATGCATGATTCAATGCCTCACTAAGCCAAAGTTGCGTACGAAGAATGCATCATAGGCTAAGGAACTATTACGCCGTGATGCATTATTGAGAATGCATCACCGAGCCAATATCGCTATTAGATAAATGCATCATGGTGCTAATGCACTATTATGCTGTGATGCATTATTGAGAATGCATCACCGTGATGCATTAACGTGTTCACTTGTAGCTTACCTAAGAATGCTTCGCTTGGCTTTGGCAAGAAAGTTTCATTTTCGGCCTTGTGCAATCGATGGATGTCACTTCCTCTCTTATATTTATTTGTAGAAATGCGAATAAAACATATATAGGGAGGGAGTTCTTCTTGAATGTGCATGAGTGGTAATGCACATATAAATGCGACGTAGCCTATACGTTGGAGCATACTTGATGCTAAAGCATCAATATGCTTGTAGCTTAATCGATGAAGTTTAAATGTGCATGAGCGGTAATGAACATATAAATGTATGTGATGTGGCCTGTACGTTGGAGCATACTTGATGCATAAGTATCAATATGCTTATAGCTTATCCTATAAAGCTTGAATTATGCAAAAGCATCATTCAATCGTGATACGTACTTGAGAATGCATATTTGCATAATAACTAGCGATAGTTATGCACCAGCTAGTGCATACCTTGCGAAAGTCCTTCTGCCTATACGATCTAGGATTTTCTTGGCCTTTGGCTTTGCAATGAAGTTGGAAATGATGTTGGCTTTGCCTTAATAGACTTGAGTGGCTTGTTCCTTTCGAATTGACTCTTTGATGAACTACGGTCATGCTTGATCCCTTCAAGGTACGGGTTGGGTACGTAGTCAGCCGTAATGCAATGCATTGAGGTGCAGCACCTTTTCGCTCATATCATCTAATTTAGAGGTGATTGCGACATTATGGTAACTCGTATCATCTAGCTTAGCAATTATAATTCAAGAGATAATTTTTGTCACACTTGATGAGGTAGTTGCAATTCCAGTTGATGGATGTTCGTACTTCCTATCAAGCTATTCGGTATGAACTGAATATGTTTGGTTGCTGCACTCTTGGAAAGAGCAAGATCAGTGCATGCACTCAGTGCTTAGTCGAAGCGGAGTTGATGAAGCGAAAAATAGGACTGAAATGACTTAGGTGCTAGTCTAAGGCATGAGTTAGGCCTGGACAATGCTCGAAAGTATGTGATACTTACCAAAGGCCTTCACCGTTCGCTTTTATGGCCTTGCACCCTTAGCAGAACAAGGGTGAGGAAGAACGGTATAAACGTATCTTGAATGATGTGGTAACTACGTTTTGAGTATAATGCTTACAAGGAAGGATTTGAAAGCAAAAATCTACCTGCATTTTCCAGCGAGAAGTTAAGCTCTAAGGTCCGGTTAATCTCGTTTAATCGCGCATCGGGGAGTTCTGGCCTTCCCAGTAACGTGCAGGAGGTGGAATTTTCCGGTCAGCGACGGTGATAGTGGCGAACGACAACATTTAATAAGTTTGGATCGGTACTTAAGAAAACCAAGAAAGTATATTTGTTTGGTAACAACTCCTCCGTTATTTGTATGCGCTTAGTTAATCGTTAACTTATTCTCACTTTGGTTAATATGGTTTCTCTAGGGAATTTCTTGAGCTACAATATATGTGATGCCCGGTTAAAGGCTTGCTCCAATGTGATAGTCAAAAATTAAGTATCCAAATCCAGTTACTGTTTTATATATACTATCAGAAATATTCAGTGTTTTTTTTGTTCCACTTGACGACTCTAGCTCCATCAATACAGTCTCACGGTAGATATTATCTTTATAGTTTGACCTGCACCTATTTTTGTTAACAGCCGAGACATTAAAGCTGTAACACCCCGAGTTCCGGACCAGGGTCAGATCCATATGGAGACTAGAACTCAAGGCGTTACGGGTCGGAAAGAGACTTATGCATATATTTTTCCTAACTTACTTTTTATGCCAAACATAATTGAAACTTTAAATAACATGAATTGAAGCGTATGAATCCACTAATCATATTTAACAATAATTTTAACAAACATTTTAAGCAATACAAGAATAATGCAAACGTTAAGCTAAGTTCTTAGTTCCACTTCCAACTTCGGAGAAATCTGCAAGAATGTCAATTGGGGTGAGATGACAGCTCAGTAGAATGCACTCCCAATCTCAAAACATGCATAGCAATATCAATGATTCAATTAACATATAACATGAATATACGACATGATTTCGAGCAATTATATATATATATAACCAACGAGATTATCACACAAGTATTATTTTAAACAAATCATTTAATTCACTTGTTCAATCATGAAATCACAATACCAATATTGTTTCGAACAAATCATCTAATTAAGGTTTCAAAACAAGACTTCACAATATTAATAATTTTTCAAATAGTTTATCCAATTAGATTTCAATACATGAGTTCATGGTACGAATGTCCTTTGGTTCGTACTCCACCTATCGTTTATCCGGCACGGACATCCGCCACCGATGTTCAGGAACATAAGTTCCTACATGGGGATCATTACCCATTTAATTCTCGGGGATCATCGCCCGTTTTACTCTCGGGGATCATTACCCGTTATTATCATGGAACCACGTTCCATCTAACTGTAAAACATGAACTCGTTTCCTTTTTTGTAAAATATTTTTACAAACAATACTTGCAAACCATGGCTTCGAAACATATGACAAACAACTTGTATTTCTTTTAAGCATTTAAGCAAACACACTAAATACAGAATCTTATATTATAGATTTCACAATGATAACTTGATCCGATCGTCTTCAAATTTCAGATGCACATGCCTAATATATTTATCTATAACATATCCAAAATTTACAGCAAACCAACAGCTCAAATAAAAGATATTCATTTTACAATATTATTATAAAAACTGGGCAAATTACATCATGTTACCAAAATATTCAAATTAAATTTATATTAATATTAAATTGAGCAAATCCAAAGCAAAATTAAAGATAACACATAAACCTACAACTTTTGTCAAGACCTCAAATCATTTTAATATCATCAAGATTGTTGAAACATAGTCAAGAACAAACAAAACAAAATTGTCCAGAAATTTCAGAAATCAACATCCTAGTTCAAACATACATTGAATGGGGAATTTACGGTGGATTATCTTCAAATTTGAATCACAAATACCTAAGCATGTAATCTAATAATACAAAAAAACCGATCATCAATTAAAGACGTATATTTATTTATATAAATTACTAAAACCTAACAACACATAATCATACAAAATTGAAATCAAGAAACATCCAAAGAGAAAGAGGTTTCATTCTACCTTTCATTAGCTACAACTTCCTCTTGATTCTCCGTAGTTTTCTTCTCTAAACACCCTAGCTTCCTCTCCTTCTCTTTCTCTCTAATTTTTTGTTTTCTAATCTTTAAATTTCTTTCCCCCAAATTTTTATTATAAAACCTATATTAATACTAATATTAATAATAATAACTAATACATACATTTATTGTTTTATTTTACTTATCTTTTAATTTTCTCTTAATTTTATTTATTTATTAAAATTAATTGGGTGACTATTTTCACCTAAAACTTGTAGCTTTCCTAGTTCAAGCAACCCACCTAGACTAAGGCAAAAGAAACACACAAACAACAAGATTATCCAAATCGGGTAAAACTCAATTCAAAACGGAAAATAAAAATACCGGGTATTACAAAAGCTTGCTGCTTTGAAGTTAATTAACGGTCTCTAGGTTTTATATATATGAAGCACTAAAATTTATTTCACGCACTCATCTTTAATATTGTCTGATTTTTGTTTTTTTTTATAGGGTGGAAGCAACATTCAAGACACATGAAATATAGATTTACGTATCAGCTTGAACCAATTTTTTTCTCATATACGAAATTTATGAGAGAGGAAATATACAATCAACTGACCAAACAAACCAAATTAACAAAGCTGCTCTCAAGCTCGTTAACTCTGTCTGTTCTAAAAACATGTAATAAGCAGAATTTTATATCTAAAACATATGTTGTTGTTTCAACATATCACGAAGACTAAGATCATCAAAAGACACGCAAATGATAATTTTATGATGCACTATACTAAAACAATATCATACGAATATTAAGATCTTTTAGTCTAATATTATAGAAAACATATTACATCCTTATTCTTTTTATAATTTAGGGGTTTTATAAACTATTGAAACTGAATACTATGAACTACACTAAACTTAATATCTCTTCGATGGCTTTATGTCTTAATTGATTGATAATAAAGTAGTCCGTAATTGACAAAGACATAACCATTTTTTTCACCAAGAAATGTTAACATCACGTCCATTGGTCCGTGAAGTCAGTCCTCATTCACTACCTCCTATTGCCGCACTTGATAACCTTTGTTGTCTCTTTTTCCTGATGCTCTCTAGGACATTTCTTCAGAGCAACTGCAGCGGTTGGACCAGACCATCGATCAAAGACCAAATCTGTTTGGTCGTTTAAAAAAAAAAACGCAACGAAAACATGACTAAATATGATATTACGCTGTTGTAAATAAGCGTTAATTATCAAACGCTATATTAAAGTGACGTATATTACACAGACGTTTAACTAGACAAACGTTATGTTTTTGACGTTCATTTAGATTAGCGTTTTAAACATACGCTCCTGTAATGAAGCGTTATGTACTCAAACGTCAAACGTTACTGTACTGAAGCGTTTTGATATAAAACATAGAAAAACGTCCTAGTAAAGTAGCGTCAAAACTCAAACGCTCTTCTAAAACAGCATTTCAAAAAAAAACGCCCACATATAACAACGTTTGAAAGCCTAAACGTTGGTGTAGAAGACCGTTAATTTTGAAAACGCTGTTTTAATACAACGTTTCAAAAACGCTGTTCTTAATAAACTTTAATACAACGTTTCAGAAACGTCGTTTTAATACAACGTTTCAAAAACGCTCTTTTAATTCAACGTTTCAATTCAGAAACGCTCTTTTAATACAACGTTTCAAAAACGTTGTTCTTTAGAAACGTTTTGATAAACGTCTTTCAAAAATAACGTTTGTGTTTATAAACGTCCTCGTACAATGGCGTTTTGGGAAAACGCTGTCTTACATGAGCGTCAGACTATATCTGTTTTGGTCCAGTTTCTTGACTAAACCTGATCGGATACTGTTCAATTTCTGGACCAAATACCACATTTAGTCGTCCGTTGCGTCTCACAAAATCAGACCAAAGAGCATTCCTGGTCTTTGCTCTTTGGTCTGGTCGACCGCTGCAGTTGCTCTCAGCAATCAACTCCCTCTTTTATGTGGTTTAAAGCAACCTGCATCACTGTTATTTCTTTATCAAAGAAGTTTTTAATTTATCATTTAAAAAAAAAAATCATATTTAATAGAAACGGAAATTTTTATTTGTATTAGGTTAGGAATTTAGTCGTCTATATTTGGTAAAAGATCTTAAACCGGAAATCATCATCATCAATACTTAAAAATGGGAATTCATATTTAATAGAAACGGTAAGTACCTACAGTAGTTTAAAAGACTTGGATTTATTTCTCAAATTAGATTTAACAGGAATAGTACCTATATTAATTTAGGGAGTTTTAGATTGGTTCCTCAACACCCGTATTTAAAATATGTATAATATATGGTTCTAAATATCTATTCATTTTTTTTTTTTGACAAATATAAGATTGTGTACTTAAAGTAAACAAAACACATATAGATATAATATTTTTTGAAAAACTATGTACATATTTCAAAAATTATTAAATGTGCCATTTTTAAAACATAATCTTTATTGACGTTCCTAATTTATCTAAAAATTCAACGGTTTGAGATTTTATAAAAATGTGTAAACCCGATGTAAATATACGAAATAATATAGTTTTAGATATCGACAATCCAACGGCTAGACATTGCAATATATGAGAGTCATCTGTAGGGTAAGTAACAATGACCCATCCAATCCGCACCACACATTCTCCCATCAACGCACCACATAGCACCGAATTCCATCCAACTGACACGAATAACTTCGTTCTAAACCAATAAGACTGGGTGGTTACGCTAACCAGCCAATGGGAGAAAGGGTAAGCTCCACCAGTGATAGTTTTATTTGGAGTGAAGGATGATATTAAGTATTTAGGTTGTTGATTTATCCGGTCCAAATTAGAATTGAGAAACTTTTTATTTTACTGAGATTATTTGTTAGAAGAATAAAAAGGATGGTATGTAATTAACTGGATTAAAATATGGGATATACATTAAAACAATCCAAAGAATTTGGAGTACACCACCAAAAACCTCAAGTATAATACTTTTCGTCCCTGTTTCCTCTGAAGTCACTTCTCTGCTAAAAGCAAAGGCAGTATAGTGGGCATTGTTATATTTATTAATATATCTATTTATGTGGTTTGGTAAATTTAATTCTTCACAGTGGAAAAATTGATAAATTTAACTAGCGGACTCATTTTTTGTATATTAGCTTATAGTCCTTTTTTTTTTGAAGCCCGCTTATAGTCTTATCATACTTCTGTTGATTTTATGCAAGGCAAGTTTGTAAACCGAGCACAACAACCTTAGGAGGAAGTCTTTTCTGGCTATCTTCTATTTCTAAGTATTCAGGAGTACACTGATAGTAATTTTGGTTGTAATTGAATCCAATTCCGGTGGAATGGCAGATAAATAAAAATATACGAATGGTTGTACATAGTGCACACAAATGTAACTGGTTTAATTTACTCTAATTTACTCGGAAAACGAAACCTATATTTTATTGCCGTTTGGCTTGCTTTACCTAGTCATTGAATTATAAGGAACTCAATTATTTAAAACTAAAAGAATGCTTAGAGCGTCCACAATGGCTAGATCAAAACCAAAGACCAAAAAGTAAAAAATTTACTCTTTGGTTCGGCCAAAAAAAAAAAAATGGGTACCCGACTAAAAATGATCAGGCGGTGCTCCAGGATAACGCTTGTTGTTGGACGGGCGTCTGGGTATACGCTTTTTGAGACAGGCGGTTTTCTAGCATAACGCTTGCGTGAGGCGGAGATCTGGTCGAACGCTTGATGTGGGGCGGTAACAAAGATTACGCCTGATGATAGACAGGCTTTTTAATAGACAAACGCCTGATGGAGCGGTGTCCTAGCCTTACGCCTGATCGATTGTGTACGTGTGCGAGAGAAGCGTGCGAGGAAAAACACGGGCGGTGCCCTAGCGTCCCGCCCCATCAAACGGCCTCTTCTTCTCCCGCAGCAGCATTCTTTTCTCTTGAACCCTAATTTTCTCCTGTGAACCCTCTCCTTGTTAACCCTTTTCCCTCTCTTGTGAACCCTCTTCTTCACTGACGACCCCCCAAAGATCCGCCTACGTTTTTCCCTCCAAATCAAGGCTTCGCTCAAGTTTTTTTCAAACACCCAAGCGGTATTATAGCAATCAAGGTAATTTCTTTTAAATTTTGTAAATTAAATTTGTTTTGTAAATTAAGTTTAGATTATGTTTTATTATTATGTTTTGTTAATTAAATTGTTGAGGATTCAGATGAAGAACATATTCCTCAAGAAAGGGTCGAGGTTCTCGGGTTGGATAACTCTAATGTTGTGGAAGATACTGAGGGTCACGCCTCCACCAATATTACGTATTCAACCGACACCAAATTCAAGTTTTTACATCGTGGTTCCCTCAAATCGGTCATTCAAACCTACGCAGGTATTGTTAAACACAGCCCTAGGGTAAAATATATTATTGAAAAGGGAGGATGAGACCGTTTACTTACCATAGATGTAGTAGATTCATCACATGCACTGATTGACTACATTGTTGAGCGATTTTGGGATACCACGAACACTTTTCACTTCTCGATTGGTGAGATTGGGTTCACACCCCTTGATTGGGTAATGTTGACAGGACTAAGTATTGGTATTGGTAGTGCTATTCCGTATGACTCGGGGAAGTACCAATTTGAATATGTTCGGGCGCATATTTTCCTGAAATTAAAGATAGTGAGGTTTGTAGAAGAGAACATATTCCCAACCAGTGGGTTTCAGATGCAATTACGGTTGCATTTTTTAGCACATATTTTGATCCACAAACGTTGGTTGCGGCTAACGATGATAGCATACTTGCTGATAGAGTGGCCAGAGCCTTTTATATGTATGTTTTGGGTCAATTTTTCTTTTCAAATGCAAAAACTTCTATTGATGCTGGATGGTTAGCTGTTTTTGAGGATCTAAATGCAGTTAACGATTATGACTGGGGTAGTGCTGCATTTGCAAAATTGTATTCCGGTCTCGCCGCATCTGGCAGGAGACAAAAGTCATTGGCCGGACCCTTCCAAATATTTGAGGTAAATTTCTTAGTCTTATTTATAATTCTTTAAAAATTTTATTTCCTGTTCACTTATTCATTCCATTGGTTGTCTTCACATTCTAGTTTTAGGGGTACGAATGGGCATATGTCGACCAAAGAACCCAACGCTTGAAAGTGAATAAATGTGGCCTAGATGTTGCGGTGGAAGGGTACACGAAAGAAGAGTATTGATATTGTTCGTTCAAGGACTTCTCTTAATCAGTTGTTTGTAGACGATGTGACGTGGCATCCGTGGGAATCTGCAACATGGTCCTGGAAAGTGAAATTGGACGAAAAGCAATAGAGCTCTCAGAGAAAAGGGTTATATTCTCTTGGCTAGGAACTGTGAGTTTATAATTTATTTCCATAGGATTGTTATTTATTTTCTTTGAATTTCGGTTAATTGATTGGTTTATTTGTTGATTTTAATTTTATTTTCACAGAATAACATGTATCTCGGAGATCGGTGTTGGAGGCAATACCATGAAACATGGGCATTCCTAGCAACCCGCGTAGTCGTATTACCAACTTGAACAACGACGATGCTGAGGAGCTGAGGGAAAACGTTCTGGTCCCTGCAAGTCAATTAGTACGTGTTGTTACGTATGATCTGTATATGGAGTATTGGAGACATGTAACTAACCTGCAGAAATATGCCACCAAAGTCGATTGGGAGGTTGAAACATACGGTTATGCTGGTGACCGTATTAAACACAACATCCAACATCCTCGTGAACATGTACCCATTCCGCCTCAACAACAATTGTCATACGTAGGTATACAACAAACCACTGTAAAAAAAATAGTATATAGTAGTGGTTGTGAAATTGATTTTAATTTTTTCATAACAGGTCGAGGCTTATGGTTTAGTTCAAGAATATGCTAATTTTACGCAAGAGTTTTGTAACTTTGCGTTAGATGAAACAAAGGAGAGGATGGACTTTTTCATCGCCAAAGATGAAGAAATACGGGGTCTACAAAATGAAAATAACATGTTGAACTCACAGATTCCCATTTTTATCATCAACAACCACCCATTGGGTTTGGAACATATGCTCAAACTATGCCACCACCTATGTGGAATACCATGGGTCAGGGATCATCATCAACAATGCAATCAAGTAACTATAATTCCAGATCATCTTTGCCTTCATTTATGCCCCCGCGCTCGGCGTCAGGGAATCAAGATACGGAAAAGTAGTAATTCATTTGCATTGAATTGTCAGTTGAACAGAAAACTTTTTCTTTTGTCAGATTTGAATTGTCTTTTCAAAAAACTTTTCTTACATTATCGTTGTCTTTTACCTGCTTTGTGTTGTCATCTCCAAAGATATTAATAATATTTTCTTTTGTCCTTTGTATCTGTTTTGTATTGTCAATTCATAACGATTTTTTTTTCCTTTGTCGTTTTGGTCATTTGGTATTGTCTTGTCAACCGACACTTCATATCTCTGATGCGTCTATTTACCCTACTTTCCTGAACTCTGTTTTTGCATTAAAATACCAAGCATGTTTGGTCATATCAAAACTCAAAGACTTATCTTAATTTTCCTATAAATTGAACACTCGATTCTCCAAGTATACAAACCAAAACTACAAACACCAATAAGCAAATGGCGTACTATCAAAATAACAATCACTACTATGTTTCTTGTTTTTCTATTTTCCTCCTTCTTCTTCTTCTTATTCTTCTTCTTCTTCTTCTTCATCTGGTGATGATGATAACAATAGTTTGTACTCATCAGACGAAGGTTTACTTGCATTGAGTCAAAATAACCAAGAAGTCACTGCGGGATTCATTGTTTTAAGTATGAACTGGCCACATACTCGTATCATAATACAAAGAGAACGTGAGGACGGTGCAAAATTTCTATGGAAAGATTACTTTTGCAGAAACCCGACGTTTCCTCCTAATGTATTTCGTAAAAGATTTAGAATGCGGCGAGAATTATTCAACCGTATATTAGGAGATGCCGTAGCTGTAAATAATTATTTTGTTCAAAAAAAGATTTTTGTGGTGTTCTTGGATTAACCCCTCATCAAAAAATTACTACAGCAATACGAATGTTAGCTTATGGATGTGCGACCGATGCAATAGATAAGTATTTACGGATCGGAGAAACCACAGTTTTGGAAACAACTCGTAGGTTTTGTAAGACGATAGTGCATTTGTATGAGAAAGAATATTTACGCACACCAACTGAGCGTGATGTTGAACTGCTTCTTAATGAGAACAAGGAAAGGGGATTTTTGGGGATGCTGGGTAGTGTAGATTACATGCACTGGAAATGGGATAAATGCCCATCGGCTGAATCAGGTGCTTACACTGCGTACAAAGGTAGTGAAAGTATTATCCTGGAGGCAGTGGTGTCATACGATTTGTGGTTTTAGCATGCATTTTTTGGTATGCCTGGTTCTAACAATGATATAAATGTGATGAACCGTTCTTATATTTTCAAAAAGCTTATCAACGGGAAAGCACCGCTTGTGAACTTTGTTGTCAACGGATATCAGTACGATATGGGGTATTATCTTGGTGATGGAATATACCCAAAGATAGCTACTATTGTGATGTCGATTAAACATCCAGATTCCCAGAAGAAACAAAAACTTTCTGCAATGCAAGAGGGTTGCCGAATAGATGTAGAACGAGGCTTCGGCGTACTACAAAATCAATTTGCAATCATCAATCAACCAGCACGAATATGGAATCCTGACGTACTAGCATATATAATGAAAACTGTAATCATTCAACATAATATGATAGTGGAGGATGAGCGTTTACCCGGTGATTGGCTGCATGAGTATGATCAACGCAGCCACATGCACCGGTAAATATTTCTAGACACAACACTGCTAAACTTTCGAGAATGAGAGTGGACCAACGCCGACGTGCAGTACACAACAAAGATACTCATATTCGTTTGCGAAATGACTTGATCGAACACTTATGGTCAGACTTTGGTGAGGAAGAACAAATTGTAAATCCTATGGATAGGTTTTGTGGTTAAATCTCTTGTAAACCCGCCCGAGACACCACTCTGCCGCTAGGTGCTCCTAGGGGTTTAAAGGCTTGCTGCACATGCTAAGTGCAGCCGCGATGCTTGCGAAAGTGAGTGTAGGTGTACTTATGAGCTCATGTTTTATCAATATATTAATAAATGGATAAAGTTCCCACATTTGATTAGTCCTAAAATGTGAGTGTATTAGTTAATTGCTTTTGTAAAAAAGTTGAACGTAAAATCATTTCATTGAATCGAAAAGGCATACATCGCGTAACATTAAAGGAAATGAAATATAATAAATCATTAGATTACACCTAAACACGTAAGCAAACCTATAATCAAACCTTCAACGGGTCGTATGACGCCCTGGACGACGTTCTTCACATCTTCGGAGAATAATCAACACAAAAGGGTTGTATTCTTCCATCACCCGTAAGATCTCGAAATGAGGTTGGTACCTGAAATCTGAACCTTTCCATCTTCTTCAATCCTCCAGAGATCTGGCAACAACTTCATCATCAATTTCATTCTTAATTCTTCTTTCATTCACCTTAGCGGTTAAAGTCGAAAATTGGATTACTTCCTTACCTATTTCCTGAAATCGACAAAATAGACCTGCTTTGTTCCGGTTATTGGGGTTACCGGTTTCATTACAAAAGTTAGCATGGATATGTTCTAACCATTCCATGCTCATTGAACCATTCATCCGACGTTCATGATCCCTTGCTGGATAATGTAATACTATGTTTCGACGTAGGGATAAATCTTCCTCTACGGTAAAATTCTCTGCATCAAGGCTAAAATTTTCCTAAGCCATAATTATAAAAACGAGAGATTATAAATCTTTTATGAAATGTAAAAGTTGTGGATTTGAAATGGGAATAAGAGGTATAAATTCATTTATAGGAGTATCAGAATACAAATTATAGCCGTTGATCAACGGTAACAAATCAAAACGGTAACAAAATCAGAACGGTAAACAAATCAAATTATCCAGGCGGACGCCTAGGGGCACGCCTAGAACTGGGCGGAGCATCAGACGCACGCTCCATATTGGGCGGAGCCTTAGCATTACGCAAGGACCAAGCGGTTTTCTAGCATTACGCTTCAATGGGGCGGTGATTTGGTTACCGCCTGTTAGTGGGGATGATCCTAGACGCACGCTCCATCAGGCGTAATCTTAGGTGAACGCTTGATCGGGCGGAGATTTGGTTAATACCAGTGTTTTCAAGCGTTACGCTAGAATAACGCCTGCCATCAAACGATTCACTACATATCTGCTTAGAGTCATACGGTTACCTACACCACCGCTCGAGTATAATGGGTTTGGTCTGGAAAAAATACTAAACTTGGTCCTAAACAGTGTCAAAAACGGACCAGAAACTATTCATAATCGTCCCGCTGTGATATGGTTTTGACGAATCAAAGACCATAAATATATTTGGTCCGTCGTTTGATCCAGCCATCGTGGACGCTCTTAATCGTCCAAAATAAGGATCTTATTATGAATTCATCTGGGTCTCCATGTAAACAAAGTAACACAACTTCTTCAATGTCTCTGACTATTGGCACATGTAATTGACTCTCTGTGACATACCAACCAAGATACCCTCCCCATAAGCTAAATAAATACTCCACTTTTTGAGAATCTGATATTCAGACCTAATTAACAACTAATCATAGATTCATAGCATCTGTCACTCTACTTTTTGCAGAAACATATAGTTTTATTTATAGATTCTTTGCTTTCCAGCAGCCCCTGTTTCAGAGGCAATCAACCCCTCAAGGTCTTAAGACCCTAAAGTCCTCCTTGACTATGCATATTGCTCAGGATCAAACTTAGTTTGAGGAATCATGACAGATTAGTTTGCAGTAGAAGAAATAAAATACTTTTGGAAGTAAGTAGTAATTTTTGAGTACTTTAGTTGATCAGAGTTTTGGGACCAGCGGCAGCATGCATAGTAGTCTACTTAAAACGCCATTTTCTTGACGTGCCGAACATTCAGTACTTGCTAGTTGCTACCCCTCCAATGCGCATATATGCTGTACTCCCGACAGGACAGTCCTACTATATCTTTTAAATTATTTTTCTTCTCGAGAAATACATATAAAATTAAAAACTGATTAGTATAACCATTTCTTAGATAAGAAATTGTCTGAACAGAAAGATTAAAGAAATGAAGACTAATTGTCGTGAGGAAGAGAGTTTGTGAAATTTTGGAAGTGGAAGATTGAAGATGGCGTGAGAGAAACGTCACGGAGTTGATTCAATCCATTTTACTAATCGTTTTTAATTGTGCAATTTAAACCAGAGAAAAAGATTAAGCGCAAAGACAAAAAGAACACAGTTAGCTAGCATCGGGTTGATAACTTTTGAGTGTCTGCCATTATACTACTGCAGATCTATCGCATAAATTTTTTAAGATAAACTTCTGTGAGCTTAGACGAAAATTAATTTTAAACTAGTATACAGTTAGGCTGGCAGTTTAACCTGGTTTTAGAGGAAAAATATTTATACCAGAAAGGGGTCACGGGAACGCCACCAATAATTTGAGACTTGTTTCAACTTTCTCAAACACGGCAGATACGTGGTTTGAGTCAGTGTAGTGGATTTCGGCCGATATGGACGAAATATCATCGGTTTTACCGGTATCGGATCTCATCCAATACGAAACAGCTTATACCGGTGGATCGATTTTTGTCCAAAAATATCGGTCGATATTGATCGATACGGTTTAATCGAAATGGTCGAAATGGATCGGCACGACGGAAATTATGGTTTTCAATAAATAAATAAAAAATCTAAAAAAAATAAAATAAAATCTTTATCATTGTTCTAGGGTTTTCAATTGTTACTTATATTTTTCATGGTATTTTAAAAAAATGAGTAATAGTTTTATATTTTAATAGATCAAATATGAAAAAAAAACGTTTGATATAATAATTATAAGTATAAAATGTATGAACCGATATTTATCGATATTTGGAACTAAAATATTCCTGATACAAAAGTGTACCAATTTATCGTTTTTACCAAAAATCAATATTGACTACATTGGTTTGAGTGCAAAGCGTATGTTTCTTTGGTTCCTGTTCAATTGAATGTGTTCATCGGCTATAGACTACTCATATGCTGATATATGAATTCTCCTAAACAGAATTGTTTTTTAATCAAAAGCCAGTGATAATTAAAAGCGGGAAAATATTAATGTGCCTAATCATATATTATCAGTAAAATTGCACAACCACCACTTGGAATCTTGGATCAACCTAAGGGAGCCCCTCAATCACCGGTTATTTTCCCCCAACCTAGGGATGCAGCAACGCTATGGAATGAGAGTAGATTAAACACACATACCCAAATTAGGCAGTTGTGAGTCCTACTGGGAGAGTGTTCATACCTCGTTCATAAAAGTTTCTTTAGAAAGTGGCTCCATTAAATCTTATGTCAACTCATTTGGATCATTCTTTTGTTTTTATAGTAACTTTTACAGCTGATGGACACTGGTGTGGATGTCCATAACCCGTACCGGTCACCAACATCCACACAATTTTTTCCCAAAACAGCAAACTAAGATTGAACGAGGGGCTGAAGGTTTCAGAGGTCCGATTCAGGATGGCCCAAATTGCAATTGATTAAAGTAGACGCTCGCTAAAGAGATGCAAAGATGAATCTAGCAACATGCTAGCTGCCCCGCCCCCACCAAAGTAAATCAGTGGGTTGGTCATTGGTGGTAGACTCAAGCGTGGGGTCCTGCTCGCTAATGACTACTACGTCAACGTACCAAAAGTGAAACAGGAACAGGGAAAATAACAGTGGACTGCGATGATTAGAGCAATTGCAATCACTGTGAGGCAGATTTCTTTGCAATCAAGGAGAACCAAAATAGAATGCCACACATGGCGTGCATGACGAAACTAAGTATCCGACCTAGACAGATAATTTATCTCCCGTCAAACATTTTAGGCCCATCTTTAAGTTTTTTTACTTATCTAAATTATAATATAATATTAGATTTGTGTCCATGCTACACCAGGTTTTTTATTTTCCTTTTCTTTTTGTAAATAGAATAGTTTTGAGGTTTTCTGTGTCTGATGATGAGGACATATTATCGTTGAACCTCCGATATTATGTTTTATCAAGTCTATCACTGGTACAGTTAAGAAGTTTACCACAATCATAAATATGAGAAATAAATTATAAATTTTGTTTTGGATAAATATCATCAAAATAAACTAATTTGTACATAAGAATTTTTCGTCCGAATCAGAATTTCCAGCTTCGGCTTGTTTCATATCATCGTCTTTTTTGTTTAATTACAATACAATAATATAAATCAGTAACATAAATTTAATGACAAAGAACCATCACTACTTTTCTTATTACATGTGCTGAGAAACTCTTATCATTTAGCATGTAATTGTAAATGAAATTTTATTTTTTTTTATTTGTATTGTGAGTCATGATTTCTGATGAAACTGAAGTCAATATATATAATTAGTTTTAGAATTATTTTAACTTTGGATCATAACTTTATGGCCAATGTTGTATTTGAGTTCTAGAAAGTTTAATATTAAAGTTTAGGTCCATAATCATGGTTGATCGTCTTAAAAATTACAAAATGTGGTTAAATAAGAAAATTATCAACTTGATATTAGATTTTCATTTAATTACTAACCGAGCCATTTTACTTTCTGTTAGTGGTCTTAGTGTTAGCTTGGACGTGTGATGTACACGCGTGGTCTGGAAAATCAGGGCCGCAAAGCTTGCAACATCTAACAACACGTGTCTAATTGTGGAAATAACAAATTAACAAATCTAACTACACCCTAAAACCCGTTTGATCTTTTTGGAATAAATTTCTCTCCTCCTCCTCCACTCTTTCTTCTTCATAGCCTCCAACGTAACTCAAGAAAACCAAAACAATTGCCAGTGGAATCTCCTGTCAAATTTATTGAATAGTAACTCATTAAAAATAAGTAATATTCTTAATAAAGCTATTAACTCATGGTGTTAGTTAGTTAGTTAGAAGTTCAAAACAGCAAACCTAACTGATGGTTAGATTTACACTTATTCATGAATTTAAGCCTTTAAGTTATTCTTCAGGTAATTAGAGGTATGGGTTTCTGATATGTGCATAAGTATACCAAGCAGTTTTAGTGGTTTTGGGGTAGTTACTAATGATGGTTATTAAGTTTGGCTATATATGTCATTGTGTAAGAATAATAATTTATCTATAAAATGAGATATTTCTAATTTAATGGCTTCTATCTGATTTCCTACTCTGATTCTATGAATTTTTCTAGTTCCTAGCCTGATCTTCTTCCCTTTTTCTAATCGTTCACTCTAATTTCATCATTAATGTTTAATTGATATGTTTGTACATATCAATGGTATCAAAGCCGTTCGATCTTGTCAAACGGTTTATTTTAGTTATTATTTATTGTTCAACCAAAGAAGAAAAGAATTATGCAATGGAATGTTGTCAAAGTTTCTCAAGAGATGGTGCAATTGACGAAACAAAAGCATGTGCAAGATTATTTTCTATTTCGACAAAGAATCTCAAGGGGTGGACTATTGTTCTTCTGTCACAACACATTTAAATAATTTATGGGATTTTTTATGCTTCCATTGAGGACGTCAGAAGTTCCTTATGAATCTCCAAGTACACCGTATATAGTAGCATAATTCATTGCATATTTTTGCTTTTTTTTGCCTTTTCTTATTATTGAATCTTGTAAATCAAAGTTCAAATTTCTCTGTATACAACCTTGAGGGCAAGGTTATTTTTAAGTGGAATGGAATGATATGTGCATAAGTGTAGTAGGCAGTTTGAGTGCTTTTTGGGTAGTTACCAATGGTGGTTATTAAGTTTGGCTATATATGTTATTGTGTAACCTATGAGATGCTGTATTTCTAGATCAATGGCTTTTTATCTGATTTTCTACTCTGATTCTATGAATTCTTCTAGTTCCTAACCTGATCTTCTTCCCTTCTCTTCTAATCGTTCACTCTAATTTCATCATTGATGCTTAATTGATATGTTTGCACATATCAATGGTATCAAAGCCATTCGATCTTGTCGAACGGTTTATTCTAGTTATCATTTATTGTTCCACCAAAGAAGAAAAAAATTATGCAATGAAATGTTGTCAAAGATTCTCAAGAGAAATAATTTATGGTTTTTTTTATGCTTCCATTGAAGACGTCAGAGGTTCCTTATGAATCTCCAAGTACACCACATACAATAGCCTAATTTATTCATCGCAAATTTTGTTTCTTTTGTTTTTTTTATGTATTGAATCTTGTAAAAAATTTCTCTGTATACAACCTTGAGGGCAAGGTTATTTTTAAGGGGAACGAAGTGATATGTGCATAAGTGTACCAGGCAGTTTGAGTGGTTTTTGGGTAGTTACTAATGGTGGTTATTAAGTTTGGCTATATATGCCATTGTGTAAGAATAATAATTTATCTATGAAATGAGATATTTCTAGATCAATGGCTTCTTATATGATTTTCTACTCTGATTCTATGAATTCTTCTAGTTCCTAACTTGGATCTTTTTCCCTACTATTTTAATCGTTCACTCTAATTTCACCATTGATGCTTAATTGATATGTTTGTGCATATCAGTTTAGTTTAATTGATTTGTTTTTCATGATTTTACTTTTTGTGTGCTCATTTTGAAAATTGAGTCAAAATTTTTTTTCTTCTGAAAATTGAGTTTTTATTGTTGGTAATTCATCTAAAAGTTTTATTTTTATTTGTCGTTCCGTTATTACTACAATAGATTCCAAATCACAAGTTCGTGATTTTGCTATGATTTTATTCTCCATTATGTATTAATTAATCTTGGTAATTTTCTAGGTTTTTTTGATATTTTTTTATCCAATTTATGGGTTATTTTTTTGGATTTTTGGATTTTGGTGTTTTTAGATGAATCTTAAGGTTTATTTGATTTTTTCTTTGATGTGATATATAGAGTTTAATTCATGGTTTTTGAGGATTATCCTGGATGTTTTCGTAATGAGAAGAGATAACTGGAAAATGTTCTTGAGGATTATCCTGGATGTTTTCGTAATGAGAAGGATCCAAACTCTAATATTGAACTTTTTGGGATCTAAATACAACACTGATTATAAAGTTGGGACCCAAAATCTAAATATCCCTTAGTTTTAGTATCAAAAATACATACATCTCAAATAATTAAAATAACAATTAAAAATTACATTTTGTTTTTCTCTTAGGCATTTTCTTTCTATTTGTATGACATAGTTGAATCATGTGGTTGTCCATAGATTTTTATTTTTCGACGTATTTATTCCATAAGTAAAACAATGTACTCTTTAAATATAATTAAATAACAGCACCAATTACACTAACAATTGAAAATCAGCACAAAGTCATTGGACCTCAAAAAAGTAGCTACAATTTTTTTTAATACTTATGTCTCTGTAAAATTATTAACAGATAATTCACAACCCCTGTTTCGAGTCATTGCATAACCAATACATATTGTGAGTACATACAAAAAATAAAATAACCTAATTGAGAGAGAAAACAAATAAATCAGTCATAGATATATTCCTACAGAGTCATATAACTATGTTAGGCGTTAGCTTTGGTGAGTCATAGCTACAATTTGCTTTCATACTTGTGTCTTTGTCAAACTACATAGAACTATCAAGTTTTTCATTATATTTTGCTTTAAGGGGGTTGAAATATATGGCGTGATTGGTGCAAGTACGTAGTTTGTGTAATGCAAACGAAGGAACAATACCATATACATAAGAAGATGAGAGTAATGTTAAATTTGATTGTAGTTTTCATAGTTGGTTTGTGCGTTTCAAAAATTTTATGTTGGTATTTTTACTTTATTTATAGTATTGTTTAATATTTTGCATTTGATCGGTTCAACAAAATAACTACTGACATAAATAATGCCCTTTGGGTAAAGATAATACAGGTTTTATCAAATTGCACCATTGAAAATTATACATTTTTGAAAAAAAAAGTACATACCTTTTATGTCAGACGTGGTTTTCTTGTTAATTGATATTTTCCCCTTTCTTGTCAGTTATTCTCCATTACTAATCTTTTACCTTGGATTATAACAATAATTCTTTCTTTCAAAAATATTGTATTGTTGAAGTATGGTAGATCTTAATGTTAAATAGAATGACTTTTTGAGTAACAGACTGAGTCTTAGGCTACTAGCAATCCTATATGTTTATGTTTGAAACTATTTTATTTGATTGTGATAAAAGTGTACCATGATTTTGATATAAATTGCATAGTAAAAACCGTTTTGAATTGTTTGTAGGGTTCCTTGTGTTAATATGATGTTTCTGGAGTTTAATTTTTTTATATATACACTACATACAAAATAATTAAGAATTAGTTTAGGAATATTTATGGTTTATCATAAATAAAATGGTTTCATTCTTTTGTCCAACTAGGTTATATTTTTGTGGGAAACTATCAACTGGTCCTAATATAAAATATATTGTGTTAGTTTGGTCTTGTTGACTTGGTCGAATTGTTCGATTTTTTTTTTAAATATATTATCAGTTTGGTCGAAATAATACTATTTGGTCTTAGGATGAACATTATCCATGAGGAATGACGTCATCACTTTTAAAAACTATATCAGAAATATCATTTTCTTTCTTTTCTTAAATATAAAGAAAAAACTTAAAATAATATATTTTTCAAAATACAAATTGTAATTTAACAAATTTTATATATTCAGAAAGATGTCGACGAGATCTATATAATGAGTAGCAATTTCACTATTTTCGGAGCTTTAATTTTCACGTTATCGTTTATCTAAAAATCAACTACAAAATGAACTAACATAAGAGTTTATTATACAAAATAAACTGTTATAATTAATTACTAATATTATGAGTTCATTTTATAAAATGAACTACTATAATTAACTACCAATATTACGAGTTCATTTTACAAAATGAACTGCTAGAAATGAACTACTTATAATACGAGCTCATTCTATAAAATGAACTGCTAAAATGAACTACCAATATTACGAGTTCATTCAACAAAATGAACTACCAATATTACGAGTTCATTCTACAAAATAAACTGCTATAAATGAACTACCAATATTACGAGTTCATTCTACAAAATAAACTGTTATAAATGAACTACCAATATTACGAGTTCATTCTACAAAATGAACTGCTATAAATGAACTACCAATATTACGAGTTCATTCTACAAAATGAACTGCTAGAAATAAACTACTAATATTTACGAGTTCATTTTATATTTTGAACTACTAGAATGAAGTACTAATATTACGAGTTCATTCTAGAAAATGAACTACTAGAAATGAACTACCAAAATTACGAGTTCATTCTACAAAATGAACTTCTAGAATGAACTACTAATATTATGAGTCCATTCGACAAAATAAATTGCTAGAAATGAACTACCATACTCTATAACGTTGTTCATTCTTGAATATGAACTACCATTACCAATACCGTAAAAATCAAAGCTTCGAAAAATATTACAATTGATACTCGTTGGATATTCTCGTCGAGAGATTTCTGAATATATAAGATTTGTTATTTTTCGATTTATGGTTCGAGAGATATATATAATTTTTTTAGTTTTTATCTCCATCTTAAGAAGAAAGAGAAAATAAAAAAAAAGGTTATTTTATTTATTTTAACAATTTCAAATAAATAAAGACCAAACTAAACTTCATAGTTTATCGGTGGACCAAATAACTTGGGACCATTTAAAATAGGACCAAAGTGAAATTTCCCTATAATTTTTTTCGTTAAAAGATAATAATTAAGAGTTAAATAGAGTTTAGAAATATTTGTGGTTTACCATAAATAAAGTGGGTTTTTTTTCAAAACGTTTTTTTTCTAGTTAAAAATATAGAATTAACCATAACCATTTATTAAATGTGATTAAATATAAATCGTCGATCTGAGATGTTGTCCACCTACTGTAGATGACGCTGACCCGGTATAATTAAGTGTGAGGTGTAAAAAAAGTATAATAGCTTGTAACCTAATAGTCAATAGGAGAGTTGGTTTCCTTTACCCAAAACATTTGCATCAATAAATCTTTATCAAGTATCCTCATCAAAATTATCGCATCACAAAATATTTATTTTCGGCCAATAAAAAAACAAAAATTCCATCATTATTTAATATGGAATTTTATTTTTCTAGATCTTTAAGTATATTTAGATATGCCGAATATTCAGTATATCCTGTTGGAATCTTCCAACAATAACAGCAGCGTTAGATGTATCAGAATAATATATATATATATAAAGAACTGAATTGAAAATAACTCTACCACGGACAACTACGAGGGCAGAATCACAGGTTCAACAAGTTGTCCTTAACACATTAGTTCGCGGGTATACTCGAGAAGAGCAATGCTAAACCCCAACGTGCGAAGATGTGTCCAGGATAAGACTTCCCGATATAGCTTGTATTAGCACAATACAGACTACCCACTCTTGAACTTAGCAACAGGGAAGGAAGGGAAATAAACACTCAAAGCGCAAAAAAAAGCGAAAAGATGGTGAAAAGAAGACAAAATAGTAGCCGCTTCTGGGATGGATTTTAACTCTGAAAACGTTTTGTATTTATAAGAGAAAAGAAACCTTTAGGGTTTTGGAAACCGTTAGGGTTTATGATTTCTTGTAAAATAATAGATAATGGATGATGTCTTTCAAATTCGTAGGCCCAATACATAAGTTAGCACATGTATTGTTTGCTCACCCCATTTCACCCTCTTGTTTGTCTAACTATCCATATGAGAATAGTTATATAGTGGACATCCTTCTCTAAAGTACCCAATTTGGGACTAAACTAAAATATTTCATTCACTCAAGGAAATGAGTGAGCATCCAAGACCAAAACCATTTAGTTTAAAATTCATTTTCTCCAACAATCCTCCACATGAATGAAATCTCGGTAAAAACGAAAAAAATCAGAATGCGGAAAATACCATATAGGCAAAGGTGTCCATCAGGTCTTGAACCTTTACTTAGTGAGAAGTTACCGAAACTACTTGCTAGAGACAGTGAACGCGATGTCTTGAACTGCTAGCGTTTGATGCAATTTACGAAAACAGACACGCATGATATCCTCCTGGCATTGCTAAGTTCGTGCCATTGCGTCCATTTTGGCCCTGGACATATCCCGTTTCTCAAAATGCTCTAAAGAATTCGCTCAAATTTTTATAGGAAACAACCTACTTCCTCATTCAGATAGGTGAGTTCTATCAAGAAATGTTACTGCTACACCCCACTTCAATCTTAAATTGAAATTATAGAACTCATTAAGACTTCTTAAAAGTCATCCTTCACATGCAGTCACACTATCACAACAATGCACCATATGGAGGGACAGGGAATGTAATTCTCTTGATAGTGCATACCTTTAATTACCACAAATTAGTTGTCTCATTGAACCTTGATCTTGGGATCTCCAATCACTAAGGTTGAGTGTCCTTCATGGAAATTTTATTTCTTGAGCTTAAATCATATCCCCTTCGATGCAATAACAAACTATCTCTCTAGATTATCCTTTCGTCAAAGGATCCACTGTTTTTTCTCTTGACTTCACTAAGTCTACAAAAATCACTTCATTAGAGAGTAGTTGTTTTACCGAGTTAGCCGCCTTCTCTGAGTTTTTCTAGACTTTTCCACTGCTCATTTACTTTAAACTCACATAGTCAATTGAGTTTTAGCAATGGTGGCCACAAGCTTCGGTCACATAGAATGTCTTCTAAGAAGCATCTTAATAGCCATTCAGCTTTCTCTCATGCTTTTAAATTAAGCGAGCGAACTCTGATTTCATCTCACTCGAGTTCCTCATGTTTGTTGGAATATTTCCAACTACTGATATAACTTAAGAGGACGCATATATAGGCTAAGAATCTCCAAAGCCTGAAGTCACAACATCTCTTAAGGTCAGTCCAATATGTATCATGCACATACACAATTTTAAATGTACCTCAAGTACTACAAATTCTGATCAGATCATCCCACTAATTCTTTTGGGGTCACAAATGTATTTGTACACCGAATGCACTGCACATTTACAACACACATTAAACGTATCTATTTTGACAAAGACCAGTTCCGTAAGAATTTTTTCTGGTTCCAATGATCCTTTAGATCATGCTTGTCTACAACAACTTAGCCTTTCAATCAAATCGTAAAAATCACATGTGTTACTAGGTGGTTGTAAAGCATATGAAGGCATATACAAGATACATGTACTAAATACTAGTACGGTCAATATATTTTCCTCAAAAGATTAGTGCCATATATATATATCACATATTTTAAATTAAATATATACCTCAAGCATCCCAATTTTCTGGTCCTGTGATCAGAGCAACCCTGTAATTATCCAGGTTAAACTGGGAAACATGCACACTTATTTTACAACACACATTTGACAGAAACTATATCATCAAAATTTAATTTTGGTTCTTTCTGATCCTTGAGACCTTTTCAACAACATATTAGTTTCCTGTCAAACTTTAAACAACAAAAATTGTTAGTGGTTGTAAAACACGTAACAAAGGCATGCTAAACATATGCACTGATTTGCTGAAGAAGTCGACGCTTCATTCACACCTTAGACCCCCCACAATTGAGGTCTACAGGGTAGAACACATATAAGTCTAGGGTGTTCTATGAATTTACTTGAGAAATCAAACAAACACTTGTTTCCATCTTATACCCCACAGTTGGGCATAAGGTCCCCAAATTAATGTCTCGCTAAGCGTTATGCCGGCATTCAAATTTTCCCAGCTCAAACAACATTTCAAAGAAATAATCACCTTTGCTATCAATTGATTCAGTAGTCTTACTTAAACCATTCTCCGTAATATTGAGCTGAATATAAATTATAGATATCCAAAATGGTGCACGTACCTTAGTAGAGTACGAATTACTCTACCTGTTTCGTCATTCGATTGTACCCAAATGGAGTCCATAGAGGCGCAGGAAGCAAGAGGGCCTTTTCTTCTACCTCAGTTTCTGTATTTGCTGTGATAACCGCAGTTCTGTCCATGACTTTAACCTTGATTTTCCTACTGGGTAGGTCCTCATAAAGCTCACTCCACCTCTGGATTGACCATCCCATATGCGGTAAGATGACCTCCACAAGAAGCACCCCACTCAAAGCACCCCAACTGCCTGATTGATCAATTCACTAACTGCCAATAGCCTCTTAACTGAAAGTTGATGTTCTAAACCTTCAGATGTAGAAGCAAGCTCTTTATTTCTTGTTTCCAACCAAAATAAGAAACTTGCAGAGAACAAGATTGTTCCGTGTCCATTTGCTTCAAAATATATTCCAATATCATACTCATAAGCCTTCTCATGCAAATATTTCACACCTGTTGGGGTAAGTGCAACTTCTAGACCCAACTTCTTAAGGTAATCTGTGTATGCCCATTCGCATAGGCTGTCTAGAAAATGCCAGGGTGTACATGATGGCCATCTTCCTTGTTTTAAAATAGTCAATTGCTGCTTGTTGAATAAAGCAAAAAATGATACTACCTCCGTTTCAGGAAAAGAGTTACTATCACTTTTTCAAATTGCTCTATTTTTAGGCTAAAATAAAAAAGTGATAGTAACACTTTTCCAGAAACGGAGGGAGTAGTATTTTATCTCCATCAACAAGTTCAATCTTGTTGTTACTTCCAGGTAGCACGTGGAAATAAACAAGCCGATCAGCATCTCCATCTAAACTTGCACACCTTTTTCCCACATCAAGCTGACCAAATCCAGATGGAACAATCTTCTCCTTCTGCACAACATCAGCACCAACTCCATGGGTTTAGAACACCTCCTTCCCTACCCGAATTACGGACCTGAATTACCAAATTGCTCAAAGAATTTTTGACCACTTCAAGTTTTTTTTTTCTCCACCTACTCCATTAGCTCCATCCACTATCAATTTATCAATATCAGAT
>JAJJMC010005943.1:2148541-2208902 GCA_023531435.1 Papaver californicum | reverse complement strand
AGGCCCAATACATAAGTTAGCCCAATACATAAGTTAGCACATGTATTGTTTGCCCACCCCATTCCACCCTCTTGTTTGTCTAACTATCCACATGAGAATATTCTCTAGAGTACCCAATTTGGGACTAAACTAAAGAGTTTCATTCACTTAAAGAAATGAGTGAGCATCCAAGACCAAAACTATCTAGTTTAAAACTCATTTTCTTCATAATAAGCCGGATACTAAATGTTCTACCGAACACATAGCCAAGGTTTATAGTACTTGGCTTTTTCCTTAGTCAAGGCATTTAGAATTTCAGAATTACTGCCTTTCTGGCATAGCCTTCGCTATCGTAATATTGGCTCTTACATAAAAAAAAATTGATCGATAAAGATTGGCTCTTACGTAATGACATCCGCATTGCGTCCTCCAATCGCAAAATACACCAGCTAGATAGTAAAAAACCAACACTGTCCTTTTCAGTCTTACACTAGACCTGAAAAGAGCAACCTCTCGCCATAAATGCTTCGATGTTTATGGAAAAGCAGTATCTGTCAGAGTCTAAGATAAGAGACCTACGTAAAAAATCTATATTCCCATAGGTCATTGACTCATTATCCAACTGCCAATCTTGGTGCAATGGTGCCAAATGCACTATGCACTTTGAAATCTTGGTTTTTTCATTGAAACATTTTTGAAATCATGGCGATCATCAGATGGGGAGATTCTAAACTTAATCTACAGTTAATATACCTGAATTATTGATATACGTAGCGACATAGATGTCCAAAACAGCCTGCCTAAATTATGGTTTACGGAAATTATTTTGGCCCCATTTAATTTTATTCCTAATTAGGGATATCTAAAAAGGATAAAACTACTAAATTATTCTTATTAGTTAAAATTATATTTATATCCTTACTCTTAATACTTCCAATTTAATTCTATTTTCATCAAAGCCAATCAAAAATTAGAATCCTTTCATTTTTCAAATCAATTTTTTTTTATTTGAAATTTTTAAGAAAAAATGGGTAATAAGGCACTCACATGTGCCGATTCTAAAGAACTCAAATTTAAATGTTTTTCTGGATTTTTGTTTGCCCAGAATCGATGAATGTTCATGTACTTATCCACTGATTCTAAACTTGACTTTTTTTGACCGTTTTGCTCATAACTCCTTCGTCCGACGTTGGAATGACCTCATTCTTTTTGCGTTGAACTCATATTTTCATTCTCTAAAAGATGGATCTAAGTTTGATATGTAAAAGCTCCATTTGATGTCTTACTTTCTTGGATGTCTTGTAGTACTACATGCAAAGATGGATGGAAGTAAGACATCAAATGGAACTTGTCCAAATCCTGGAATTTTTAGCTTTATCTTTTAGATAATGAAAATACAAGTTCAAAGTAAAAAGAATGAGGTCATTCCGACGTCGGACGAAGGAGTCATGAGCAAAACTGTCAAAAAATGTCAAGTTTAGAATCGGTGGATGCATGAACATCCACCGATTCTGAGCAAAAAAAAATCCAGAAAAATTTTATATTTGAGTTTTAGAATCGACATATGTGGGGAACCTTATCCATCGATTCTGGACAAAAGTTTATGAAAAAAACTATCGTTTTTGAGTTTTTTTTAACAATTGGTCGATTTGAATGTCAATATCAACCGATTCTATAGTGTGTTTTCTTAAAATTGATCGATATAAGCACCCATATACGCCGATTCTTCATGTTCTTCGTCAATTAAGAACATCAACCTAGAATCATCTTACGGGGACATGAACATCCACCGCTTGGTTGATGTTTTTATAAAAAAAAATCAAAAATTCTCAATTTTTATGTTTTGATTATTCATTAACAATAATTAATTTTACAACTAACATAATTAATTCACAACTAACATAATCAATTAACACTAATTAAACATATTAGTCATTAACATAAATAATTGGATAAGAGATTTTTATATTTTTATTTTATAACGACTCTATTTTAACTTTTAGTGATAGGACTAGAATAATTTTCATAAATCCTAGTTTAGCCGGGCAAAACAGTCACATGTTTATGTTTTTATCAATCTCTCTGGGTAATACGTAACTCACATGTCCTTTATCAAAAAGTACCAACACATAACACGAAAACATTACATGGAGCGAATGACCCATCACATTATTATCAAACATAAATTATTGGTGATAATTCCATTATTGGTTCAAACAGTCCTACTATATATATATATATGCATCTAGTCTTCCATAAAATGATCCCATTTTCAATGAATCATGTTATATGTATCTACTTTTTGTTAAAATTCACGATCAGCTCTCTTGTTTTTATGCATGTCATTCTGCATCTATTATATTCGAGGCATCATCGAGGGAAAGAATACTTTCTCGTATTAGATTCCTCTCATCATGACTTGTTATATGTTTTCGAGTCATGCATGCATGGGCTTATAGTACAAGATTTTCTTTTGGAATTAAATTTGGTCTCATTTAAAATGATAATGTTCCCTTTCATTCTACTGTTTAAGCAGCTGACCTACTAATTTTGATCCAGATAATCTAAGTCCTAAACTTTTTACTCCACCGTATCACTATTCTTTTACATCTAGCTAGTACTATTTTGGTTGATCAATCTTGACAAAAAAAACTAACCGATCAACAATAAAATCTTGCCAAAATAACTACCAACTTCATGATGTCGGTTTGGTGCTATACCATCCTGGTAAATAAATCTTACGGAGCTAGATTTTTTCTACATATTATTTCTTCAAGAAAATGATGGTTCAAACTTTCGCGGTTAGAAACAAGACAGGTTTAACATCAATTGAAAAAGACAACGTACGCAAATAGTATGTCGTGAGTAAATGGAAATGTGGAACAGTAAATTTAGTATAGTACGCCTTTTAATCTGGTTTGTTGTCTTTCCGTCGGTATCCTATTGATCTCCGAGACTTTTGTTTTAAGTAAGGTGACGTTCTATTATTATGCTCATTTATTGTTTGATACACTAAACATTATTATGTGAACCTGGAAATATGGAATTCAAACTTCAAAGTGAAACATCATCGCCGGAAGTCGGCCTCATCAATTAACCCAGCATGCGTGCTTACACGATGAATGGAACACATAGATATCAGTGAGCTACATGTATTTTATATATAAATATTTTCTGTTTTTACAAAAATATTATTATTATTATTTTTTATCTATGATATTTGTGCAGTCTGATAAATATAGTATCTTTGTGTGATCATTTAAGGATTTTCTAGTTTAAAAGGGGTACTTAAATGATTATATATGTCTCAATTTGAATGTTAATTATTTGAAAGTAAAAATCTATTTAGAATATCATCTAAGAAAAGTTTGTAGGATCAGACTTCAGAGGAATGGAATTATCTGAAAGTGAAGAAAGAAAGCGATGGAAAAGTTTGAGAATTCAAAAAAACATTAAAGGATGGTTTGCAGTAGCTAATAAAGCAGGATAGAGCAGCTAATAATGATAATAGAGCAAAGAATCCCAGGTGTGTGTTTTGGTACAAAGTTAATAAATTTATAGGGCAATCTCTTTGTGCCTGTGGTACAACATACAACTACTCAAGATAGTCAGTCCAGCCCAGTAGCAATGAATTCTCACTTAAAACGATCAAGTTGGTTCACCAAACAAAACTATCTTCCACGGCTTCGCCTTAATCAATTAATTAACCATCAAAATACTACTCAGTTTATTTGTACTCATGATATCCTCAATCCCCAATACTGAATGATACTAATATCATGTTTGGATATCAATTAAAATTTATTTTTTGAATTTTAATAAATAAAAATATAAAAATTAATTTGGACATATAATTTTTAAAAAAAAATTAAAAAAATAAATTTTTTATAATAAAATATTTTTATTTCTGACTTCAGCTTCTAGTATCCATACATGTACTAAACTTATGTTTCAAAATAAATAAATATACTAAACCCTTATAGCAAACCTTAATTAGTAACCTACGAACTTTAATGCAAACATCAAACTGTAAACCAAAAACCACAAAATCTTCGATCTTATCACGAAATCATCGATTATAAATTAAAATTTCAATCCTTTAGATGGAAGTCTAGTAATTTAGTTATAATAAGTGTTAGTATAACTTCGGGTGCATGATATTTGCACTCAAGTATAAATGTGTCGGTATGTTTAGTTAGATACCCTCATTCTTCCTTTTCTCCACTTTTTTTCTCCACTTTTAGGCTAATTGTTTTTGCTTTGCGTTTACTAATGATTTCGTAAACTAGAAAGCAACCACATTAGGTCGGTTTTGGTTCTTCAATTTCTCTTTTACCTTTTTTTTATCCCAAAAGTTAAAAGCAAAGGAAAGAATTAACTCCAATTGCACTTTCTGATTAATACATCGTGAATCAGTTGCACTTTAAGAGAGTAAAGAGTATATTTCCTTTTTATGTAAAGAAAGCACAGGGTATATGGCTAAATGTAAACGGAGATCTGCTAAGAGCGTTCACAGGGGAACGATCAAATGGGGGAGTAAAGACCGAAAATGATCTTTAGTCCGTGTTTTCGAAGCGCAGTGGAACGACTATTAATAGTGGATAGTCGGGATTTTCCACTGTAGCTGACTAGAAGTAGTTAAAATTATAATGGATAGTCGTTATAGTCGAGCGGGCTCGTAGTGTACCGTTTGGTGCTAAGCGTTGGCGTAGGTATTTGCCCAGAGCCAAGCGTTAATCTAGGAGTTCGCTTAGAAACACGGGCAGGAAGTTAGGAGTTCGCATGATCAAGCGCTGTTCTAGGGGTTCGTCTGATGAAACGGGGTACTAGGATCACGCCTACACACAAGCGTGCTGCTGGAATACCGCTCAGTTGAGCGCATTGCTAGCTTGTCGCCTACCATCTAACGTGCTGCTAGCACTCCGCTTATACTGAAGCTAAATTAAGCTAAGTTAAGTACACTAACACTAACACTAAGCAAATTAATTAAGCTTATGTCTAACACTAACACTAATTAATACACTAATCTAATTAATACACTAATTAATACACTAATCTAATACACTAATCTAAGCGGTACTCTAGTGCTCCGCTTGAGTTTTGTAGGCGGAGTGTTAGGACACCGCCTGGCCCATTCTACTCACACACTCAGTTCGCACAATTGCAACTCTTCTAAGCGCTATGCTAGCACTTCGCCCGACCAGGCGTGATTCTCCCTGGCGTGATCCTAGGATACCGTCCAACTACAGGCATTACGTTAGGATTTCGTCACACACCGAGCGAGACGCTAGGAAACCGTTTAGCGCAAGCGTTACGCTAGAATTTTTCCCGTCCCCCCAAACGCTACGCTGGAATAACGCTTAATAACATGTGAATCACTAAGACACCACACGACTGTACATGGCTATTTTTGAGCCGGATCAAAAACTAAAATTTTTAATCTTTAATCTTTTAATCTGATCGCGCCCCAGTGAACGCTCTAACTAAAGAAGAGATGCCTATCATAGGTATATAGAACATTCTTATTTTGTGATAACGGTAGGACTAAGAAAAAAAGAACAGTTTTATATCAAGCACTTAAAAGTTAAAATTGACTGGCCAACGTCCGTGGAATAATCATATACCTAATATTTTAACCTGGGAGCCACATCTAATTTTATAAAATTTCAGAATTTGTTTTGGAAACTACCAATAATATTGTAATAGGCTCGTATAAAATTCTGGCGTGAATATCAAAATTATGCAAGGATAGAAATGAAAAGTGATAAAAATTACTGAACCCAACCATTAACTAAGATCTTACGACTGGTATTTTAACTAGTAACACTTTTTCAAGCAATAAAACAACCGAAATAGACATTTAATTTTTTTGCGGGGCCTTTAACGCCTAATTTGTAGGCTGATACTGTCTCCATTGTACATATTTATCTTCAAGCAAAAAAAACCATGGCTCCGTATCCAAATAAGATTCCACCAAATTATAGATATCTATATTTTAATTTCTTCTGGAAATATTCTTCAATCAGAGTCCGGTTTGAGGTATAAGGATAACTAAAAAAAACCTTTAAATCTGGGATCTAACGCGGACCTCCAAAGTCCGTCTAGATTTAGCCATCTAGCCATTTAAATTAACAACATATTTAGTTTAAGGAATTGAAGATTCGATAATTTAATTTTTAAAGAATGTGTCCAATTTTCTGAATCAAATAAGACAAATTAATTTTGTGTAATTAAATTTTTTAACTTTTAGAAATTTGATTCCCTCCACGATAATAAAATAAAGATTCCAAGATAAAAATAAAATTAATTAAATTACATCGATCTAACATTAATTTTTTAGATTTTAATTCAGTTCTAAAATTTGATTATTTCATAATTGATAACTGAATTTTTAGAATGCCAATTTTTTCGACCACACGAGGTGTAAATGATAACATAGTAACTCTCTTGTGGAGTTATCAAAGTAAAGCAGTACATTGATCATGTGTCTGTTAGCAAGTGAGTGTAACTGTTGAAGTGGAACAAATTTAGTACGTTTTTGTAGAGATTCTTTTTTTTTTAAGCTCTGTAGAGATTCTATATACATACTGACCAGAAAACTGTGTATTTAGTAATAAAAGATGTTGTTATCCGTTACGCTGATGAGATGTAAAAACCTTGTGACCTCAACTGAAACATATTACTGTATTCCTCACCCTTCTGTATTATATAAATGAAAAGACATAATCACTTAACTTAGTGAACAAAGTCAATAACAAAGACTCATCTTTGCAACTTTATCCGGATGTCTTTTAAGTTTTTAACCAAAAACATTAGATTCTTCTCTGCCATATCCTTTCCCTGGCTTTAATTAATTTATTAAATTATAGTGAAATTTAGATGTTGATAACATTAACATGGGGGACAGGTATAACAACAACAATTCCGTAAACCTCTATATGATTTAATACATTCTTAGGTTATAAAATGAAAATTATCTATTCAAATATATAATTTGAGGCCAATTGTCTGTCTTACTAACTACAGATCGTCAAAATTTCTTAGGTAGTACACCAGTAGATTGTCTTTTTTCATAGAGCGGTAAATTTGTCAAGTGTTTTGCTATATTGATTTGAGAACTTCCTTGATCACTGATCGAGAAATCCAACTAATAATATCAAATGTGAGAGCTCTTAACCAACTATGGTGCTCCAGGTTGGTTAATTTCATACCAAATTAATTCATAATGCGGGATTAAAGGTGGACTTAATGAAGAGTAGGTCCGCGACTGCCTGCAGCAGTTGAGCATATATATATATGGACCCAATACTGAACTGGTTATTTAACTCTCAACAGGTCAGAAACTAATGCAAATATCGAATTCATGAGCTGTTTGTTTATCTGTGCTGTTTTCTTATTTTAGTTTTATTGTCAGTGTTTCTTCTCCCTCTTTATACCCCTTCCTTCATGACTCACATGGAGCTGAGATCATAAATATAAATTTATGTATAAACTATAAACTCAGTTTACTATCAGTTTCTTATGGATTTGGTTACCAAACTATAAAACTAAAGAATTTTTTTTTTCTTTCTACTTCCGTCTTCTTTTTTCCTGTCTACCAATGAAGAACTAGTGTTACAGAAATCATGGGTTTATCAAAAAATCTCCATAATCATAGATGGATGATTAGTTTGCTTTTAGTTCTTGTTATGAGTATTAGTGCATTTGGGTTAAATACAGATGGGGTTCTGTTACTTTCTTTTAAATACTCTGTTCTCAGTGATCCTTTGATGGTTTTACAAAGTTGGAATTATGGAAATCAGAATCCATGTTCCTGGAATGGAGTTCATTGTTCTGAGTTTGAAAATCCTGCTGGTACTTCTCCTTCTGATATTAATCGTGTAGTAAGTTTAATACTTCCAGATAGTCAATTACTTGGTTCAATTCCAGCTGATTTAGGTATGATTGAACATCTTCAAGAACTTGATCTTACAAATAATTTTCTTAATGGGTCTTTACCAGCTTCTATCTTCAATGCTTCTGAACTCAAATTACTTTCTTTATCTAACAATGAGCTTTCTGGTCCATTGCCAGAGTTTGTTAACGGATTAAAAAGTCTCCAGTCCTTAAACTTATCTGATAATGCTTTATCTGGTAATGTTCCTCAAAATCTCGTTTCACTTCAAAATCTTACTGTCCTTTCTTTGAGTAAGAATTACTTATCTGGTGTTGTTCCTAATGGATTTCAGAAACTTGGGGTTTTGGATTTATCTTCTAATTTGATTAATGGTTCATTACCTCCGAATTTCAGAGGTGATAATTTAAAGTACATGAATCTTTCGTATAATAGATTATCAGGTGAAATACCAACAGACTTTGCAAGTTTAATTCCTGCAAATGCAACTGTTGATATTTCATTTAATAATCTCACTGGAGAAATTCCTGAATCTTTAACTCAACAAGCAAATTCACTCAATGGAAATCCGGATCTATGTGGAAAAGCAGTTAAAATACCATGTAAGATTCTTTCTACTCCTTCGATTCCACCAAATGTTTCAACGAATAGTACTCCTCCTGCGATTGCTGCTATCCCAAAAACGTTTGATTCATCTCCTGGTTCTCCGTCCAGAGAAAAAAACGGGTTAAGACCCGGAGCAATAATAGGTATTGTTGTTGGAGATTTGGCGGGAATTGGTATTTTATTCCTGGTTTTCTTGTATGTATACCGATTGAAGAAGAAGAAAAAGAAGAAGAAGAGAGTTAATAGTGCTGGAATTACAGAGAAGAAAGAAGAAGAAAGAGAGAAAATATCAGAAGAAAGATCTTTATCAATGAATTCATCCCAAAGGAATACATGTTTTTGTCTAGGAAATATAGGTGTTAACGATGATGAGGAAAGCTCATCATCAGAAATTTCTGATTCTGATTCTGGAAATGAAGGATCAAAAATGGGTTCTGATCAAAACCGTAAACAACAAGAAGAAAATCAGAAGAATAATGGGTCATTGATAACAGTTGATGGAGAAACAGAATTAGAATTAGAAACGTTACTAAAAGCATCAGCATACATATTAGGAACAACTGGTACAAGTATTGTTTATAAAGCTGTTCTGGAAGATGGAACAACACTTGCTGTTAGAAGAATCGGTGAAACTGGTGTTGAAAGATTTCGTGATTTTGAAAATCAAGTTCGGGGTATTGCTCAATTACGTCATCCAAATTTAGTCCATATTCGTGCTTTCTATTGGGGTGTTGATGAAAAGCTTGTCATCTATGATCATGTCCCCAATGGCAATCTCGCCAACATCACTTACAGTAAGCTCTCTATCTCCATGCTTCGATTATTACTCGTTTAACTATCACTTTTTTAACTTAGTCTATTTTTATTTTCTAAATAATTCACCATAAATATCAGCATCCAATAATTTTTTAATGATTTAAGAAAAAACATCATTTAAAACATATTTAAAACATATCAAAAGTGTTTCAATTTTTCTTTTAGAGTAGTTCTTCATGTTGAAAAATATTATCCTTGTTTAACTGATCTATCATCTTTAAGACGAAATAGATTGGATAGTTCATCAAGTCAGCTGCTGTATGATTCAAAAAAAGAAAAAAGTCAGCTGCAGTACATTACTACTCTGGATAGCTTCCAGATTGGCCCATAAGTCCACGGTGCCATTTATGTGAACATATCTAAAACGCGTTCATATGACAGTCAATCTTATACCGATAACATTCAGCTAACAAACATATCGTGTATAGGACGTTAGGCGAAATTGACCGGAACTTAGCAAACATTTTTACTTCGTCTACTTTTTTACTGTACACTTGAATAACTTTCGGCGTACCTTTGGTGAAACTTACGGTGTCGGTAACTACTGAGCTGTCCCAAAATGACTTGACTTTGGGGACAGTTAGTTGAAACTTAGAAACTGAACGATTGTTTTCCATTAGCTAGGAGTCAAACAAAATGAAACTGATAGCTGATTCTTTTGCTGTCTGTTCATCGCGTGGCTTTGATCAACTAATCGTGTTTGTCTGGATGGTTCTCATTTTCGTTTTAGGAATGGTTACGATCATATAGTGATAGGGGACCAAGATGGTCCCATACAATACAATACAACAACTAATTTGGATTTTTTATATCGCAGTCAATTTTTGGAATTTGAAAACAATCACCGATGAATTGGATTTTTCACTTAGTGCCAATTTTTTTCACAATGAAACACACTGATTTGGAGTTTTCTACTAGTAAATTTGATTGTGAAAAAGAGGTTTCTTAAAGTAGAATTTGATACCCATGCAAATAGAATTCCATTAGGATTTTTGGACCCCCTTTTTAATTTCCAATTTTGGAATTTGGACCACATGTCAGAAAAAAATCTCTAAACACCACCTTGAATGCTTGCTCTCAAATCTTCTAGTGGTTGCTGACAAGAAGATAAATACATTTTGTTCTCGTCCTCTTTAATGAAGTTTTGGTTAGGCCATTTAAGGCATGTTAGCTGATTTTGTGTGCAAGCATTATTTTTATTTTAAATTCACACCATGTCTTATTATGTCCGTAGAGATAGATACTTTTACAACTAATTATTAAAATGGCCCATGCTAGAACTTCACTGTTTATGCATATGTGCTTTGCTAATGTGTATATTTATATGTGTTATTACAGAAAGAGGAGGATCATCACCATATCATTTACCATGGGAAGTAAGGCTTAAGATAGCAAGAGGAGTAGCTCGAGGATTAATTTATCTCCACGAGAAGAAACATGTACATGGTAATCTCAAACCAACTAACATCCTCTTGGGTCCTGACATGGACCCTAAAATCAGTGATTTCGGGCTAGGAAAGCTTATGTGGGGAGATTGTAGTTTCAAAGCAGGTGGTTCAGCCCGTATTTTTGGTAGTAAAAGGTTAATGATGTTACGAGAAGGTCAAGATCTTCCAATTGGTGCTAGCCCGAGTCCAAGTCCTAGTACTACTTCCATGAGTGGTGCATCTCCTTACCATGCACCTGAATCACTTAAAAACTTAAAACCAAACCCCAAATGGGATGTGTATTCGTTCGGAATCATTTTGCTTGAGTTATTGAGTGGGAAAATATTTTCTGACACTGAATTAGCTCAATGGAATACTGGGTTTGTATTAGAAGAAAGAAACAGGGTTTTGAGAATGGCCGATATGGCTATCCGAGCTGATGTGGAAGGCAAAGAGGATTTATTGATGAATTGTTTTAAATTAGGGTTTAATTGTGCCTCTCTAGTTCTAACAAAAAGACCATCCATGAAAGAAGTACAACAAGTTCTTGACAAGATCCCATCATCATCAGCTGCTGGTTCCTCACATCAATATTATGATCACTAATGAAGTAGAACCGGCGTTTGTATCTTAGAGAGTGAATCTTACTGGTGTATGTATGTAATTGACTGTTAGTTATTAATGGATGAATCGGCTGCATGATTATTATAGTTTTGTCTCATGCACCTACTTTTGGAATAGTGTCTATCTCTTGCGTTGTTGTTACAGTAAAAAATTGATAAATTAGAAGTTTTGGGATTGTGAAATTATATAAATGGGTGAAGTATTAAATTATTGATAAATTAATAAATTATCTAATTATTAAATATTTTAAATTTTAATTTTAAATTTTAAAATAAAAATTAAATAAAAATATTTAAAAGCTTAAATTCCCAAGAAAATGAACAAGATGATGATACTTGCGCTGTGTAGGCGGATTTTTCGCAATCAAACAATTTCATGAATAACAAGCTAAATGATTTTTCCTCCAAAATGAAAAAAAAACTCTAAAAATTTTCATGGGACTACAAAAAGTTACGAATGTTATGGAATGTTTTTTTCATTATTAGAGACTCTATTGCTAAACCTATCTTGCAATTTTGTCTACTTTACCCACTATGTTGTTTTACGTAGCTGAGCAAAATAGTTTGAATCTGTAAATTTCATCGGATCTAATCCATATTTTGGTGGGTGGATATTCGATCCGCCTTTTGACGGATTGGACGCGGATAGATTTTTAAAATCCATATTTTTTCGTGGATTGGACTCGGATAAGACATCTAAAATTCGTTAGACTTTCACTTATTTGTGGATAAAGATGTAGTAAACAAATTACTTCTAATCAAACTTATAAAATACTATTAAAATTATTTTCATAGTAAAAAGATAGAAATTTTATTTATCTTTTCATCGTGATTAAAATCATATGTACTACTCCCTCTGTTCCACTTTAGACGAGGGTTTTGGATCTTATGTTCCACAATTGATGAAGGTTTTCATATTTTTTTTCCAATTTTTTCCTGATTAACCCTGCTTTGAAATTATAGACAAATGTAGAAAATTGTATAAGCTCGACTTTCTAAATGGCTTTGTTAAATATTCCATCATGCTTTATTAAATACTCCACTATATAATTCTAGAATCTAGAAACTAAAAACTCGGAGGCTACATGGGGATAATCAAATGAAATTTATGAGGACTTGCAGAGTACTTTTAAATATGTTGTTAGTCAATAGAGATTATGGGAGAGTCTCTTAATCTCTTGTTATTGGATGTAAATTTTTCTAAGTATTTGAAATTCTTTAAAAACACCATGTTATTGGATTAAGATTTTTTAACAGTCACTCGAACACTTTTTTTATTAAATATAGACTTCAAAATCATTGGTTTGTTATATATTGGGATTTTGAGAGATTTTTTGAGGAATACAGGTATGACCAAAATCTCTCCACTACAGATGATATTTTGGAAGACTTGGAAATTTGAGATTTAAGTCATCTTTTATCCTAATTCTTTCATAACTGACTCGTCATCTTCTATCCTAATTCTTTCTTAACGGACTCTCCCTTTTATTTGTCAGTTTCCTCATCATATAAATTCAATTTCTAAGCTACTAAATTTTTTGTTTTAATCTGATCAAATATTAATCAGGTAACAAATGATCTTTATATCTAAAAGGTTCGTGCAAATGTCCAAGTTAGTGTCACTACAACAAACTATTTGTAGTCATCCACACCAATATGGCAGGTAGACTATAGAACAAATATAATCTAAAGGTTCTCAAAACCTCAATGGCCCTATCGATTGGCCATCCTCTATTCACGAGTCACGATATCTTTTTCTTTTTAAAATATTTTCCTTTTGTCTTTTTCTTCAATTTCTTTACTCCATGACTCCCTCGCTAGCGACCCTTTAGAAATCGTCAATCTTTTTTAAATTCCACACACTCACATACTTTGTGATTCAAGGAATAAAAATGAAAGATCCAGGTAAATTTTCTCTCCAATTTAGTATTTTTAGGTTATGTGTTTAGCTTTACAATAATAGTTTATCTGTTGAATAACCCATAGTTTAGATTTTATGGATTTAGAAGACAAGTAAACATAGAAACTATTCTAATATCCAAAGATTCCAAAGATACTCTTCTAAAATCCAATTTGGATATTCTACCCAAAAAATTTAAAATTAATGTACCAATATACACTCCCTTCCCTACTTCTTCTCTTTTCTTTTCCTAATGTACTTTTCTTTCATTTTGTACGTAGAGAAGACAGAGATTGCTTGTTTAACTAATGTTTAACTGTTTGCTTGTTTTTTTGTAAGTAAACCAAAATGATTTTCACTGTATGCTTATACTCACTTCAATACATGTACTTAGCTCTTGTTTTTGATGATCAAGATCACTAGAAAAGACAACTCCAATGGTTTTTGTCATCATAGGTGTTAGTGGCTCCTGAAAAACAATCGTTCATTACCACATCTCTCTCTGAAATTTACACAGTTAATCATTTGGGTTTGTTTTAAGCAAAAAGAGAATGAACTTCAAGCCTTAATGCACAGGTCTACCTCAACAAATCAGGAGGAATCAGGAACAAGCAGGAATCGGGAGAGTTTTAGCCGGAATTTCCAGGGAGGATTTTTCTAAAAGAATTCTTGCTCATGTGGTGTATAAAAAGGTTTGGTTGAGTCACAAAAGAGGTTAGGAAGGTTGGGTCGAGCTCAGGAAGCTAAAAAGAGCGAAAAATATCAATTCAGAAAATTTTTTGCTGCTGCTTCTGAAGAACACGGGAAGAACATAGAAAAGGCAACAGTTTCTTCAACCCATCAGCAACGTTGTTCTTCATCTTTGCAACGTTTATCTTCAGCTGTAATGTTTTCTTCAACCAATCAGCAACGTTGTTCTTCAGCTTTGCAACATTTATCTTCAGCTGCAACGGTTTCTTCAACCAATCATCAACGTTTATTTTCAGCTTTGCAACGTTTATCTTCAGCTTTATTGCAACAGTTAATTTGTAACACCAAAAAACGTTGCCTGTTTTTTATTAATTTTTACCTTATTTTCTTCTTCGCAAGCATTTTTGAGTCATGTACAATCTTTTGAGAGTGTTTTGAGCATGATGATACTACTTTCATACTAGTATAAACATGGATGACAACAAATTCAAGCTAAGATACAACCAGATTCATCATTGCTATTTTCGAATATTTTTTTTCAATTTTATTTTAAACTAGAATGCAACGGTTTCATCCTAGCTATTATTCGAATATTTTTTTTCAATTTTATTTTAAACCAGAATGCAACCAGTTTCATCCTAGCTATTATTCGAATATTTTTATTTTCTTAGTTTAAAACAGGATGCATCGAGTTTCATCCAAGCTATTTTTTGAATAAATTTTTCTATTTATTTTAATTCAGGATGTAACCAGTTTCATCTTAGCTATTTTCTTTCGAATTTACTATCAACAATGGATCTTGTTTTGAAGAGAATTTAAAATTCTTTTCAAAAATATAAGTTTTATTAAAATCGGTATATATTTTGAGAGTTCTAATTGTTTTTGTGATTTGTTTTTAAATTGGAGAAAGAAATGATAAAAATAAATAAATTTAAAGATTAAGGACATAATTGTCTAATTTTCTTTGTGCCATTTCATTCATCCCTAATTTTTACAAGTCCACTAGAACCATAAATTAGGGAATCTTGGACAATAGACCCATTTTCTGATACAATAAATGGATTGTTGTTATTTCAATGTTTTTATTTTAATTTTTCTTACTTAAATTGCTTGATTTTACACCAAATTAAGACAAAACATATTTAATACGATAAGGATTATATCTTTAACAAAGAGTTTATAATAATTATTTAATTTCATACTAATTTCTTATTTGAATTGATTGATTTCATACCAATGGTTTAAAATTGTATAACTTAATAGAGATTTTTTTTCAAGGTCATGGCCAGAGTAAGTTCTCAGTCGTTTTTTCTCTTTCCTTACTTTCCATTTCCCTTTGATTATTTAAATTACTTCCATCAGAACATCCTAAATATGAGTTCTCAATCTGAATCGATACCATAAAAGTACATGACTTAAGTGGTGAATGCATGTACGTCAGTATGTGTCGTTTTAATCAATTGTGTGCCTTATGTTCTCTACGTACTCAATCTCAGTGTTGTTAACCGGTGTTGGTCCTAGGTGAGTGGTTTTATTGGTTATCTATACTTCATCATTATGTGCGTGTTTACTTGCAAGTTACAATTTTACAATGATGTATATTATATATCTTCGTTGATTCATTTGAATTAAACGCAAGTCTTTTAAGCTGTTATCATGTGTAGTCCTTTTGCTTTTATGATATGGTTTGAAGATCAAAGTGTTTAGTTTCTACGGACAAAATGAAAATTAACTCTATGCTATGGAACAAGGTGTCTAATACCCTGAAATTTTTCGTAATATAGAAAATGTCAGTAGAGTGGTCAAATGTGTGTATGTAAGATCAGTTGTTTTACTCTAGAATAATTTTCATCACGACAAAATTGTGTGAAAGCCATAATTCTCAACTTATCCCGTCTTGGTTGAAAAGATATTTGTAAATGTTTTTTTCTTTTTATTTTAAGATTATGAGATAATTGATATGCAAGATTAGTTATTGCACATAAGTTATCTTTTGTTCCATATTATATCAAGATCTAACCTATAAAAAATAATTATAAAAATTCTCATGCAGATCTTTGAATATAATTTTTAGTTTCCTTTTCACACTTATGATTTTCCAACTATATATACATATATTATTTCAAAGTAAACACGCTATTGAATTGTTCTTCTGGTTTTGGAGGTATGTTCTTATTAGTTGATTATCATTCTCTTGGTCTTTTAATTATATTGTTGGTTCTCCGTTTTTTTTAAGTTTACTTGTGCTTACATGCCTTCCACATAAACATCGATTTTATGGGCCTTTTGCAAAGTACCAAGTAAGTTCCTCGTATGTTTTTATTTACAGTCAAGTATGTTGTTGTTGTTTTTTTGTTATTGGAGTTTTATCTTTATTCCATACAATAGTTAATAATTGAATCTTCTCTTTTATATATGTGAACGTCAATCATATTAGTTATATACTGTGGTTGTGGGCCAAAATGCTACTACTACAAGAATTTGTGTAAATGTAGATTTTGGTTTTGGAGGCTTTGAATATCCTTATAAATAACCCCTTTCGAGCCAACCTCTATTTGTTGAGGCTGGAGATGTTTACAGTGTCATCCCACCAAACACAAACTGCGGGAACCAATTTGAAAACTCAGGTCCAAAGAAAAGAGAATGAAATGAACATGATTCTATCACCAACAATTGATATCATAGCTGAACTTGTGGGCAGTGTTTCCACTAGGGTTACTTCCATTGTTTTTCATATAAATACATTTTGTTTCATCATAGAAGAAAAGGTTGTTGATATGCGAATGGAAAAGATAAAGAAAATTGGAGAGCAAAAGAAAAAGTTATGTGTAAGTGATTGTGTATATGTTGCTATCATGGAAATACCAGATCTTACTACGGATAAACGTTTTCAAGCTGTTGATAAGTGCATAATCTATATGTTTTGAGTGTCAATTTCATACTTGTTTTAGTTATATTTCTTTCATTTTACCTTGTAATACTCTTGTTTTCTATTATGTTTCTCATTTTAGGACGATTCAACCAAAAGATGTGGAAATGGCTTTAAAAGTGTTAAGGAAGTGAAGTGCTACAAGTGAAGAAAATTGAAGAAAAATTGAAACTCATTCAAATCCAGGAATTCTTCTCATCTAGTATAGAATTAAAAGACGAAGCCAATGCAAAAAGAATAAGGTCATTCCGAGATCATATGAAGAAGTTATGAGCAAAACCGTAAAACCAACTTGGATTTGGTTTCTGTTAGGCCTTATTGGGTCTGCGCGGGAAGAGAAAGAAGGGAAGCATTTTGGGCTTGCCTTTGACGTGAAAATTAGGGTTTTTATTGGTTTTTAGAGGAGGTTAAGTCTCCTAGTTGGATAAGGATCAAAAGGAGGTGGAAGAGTTTAATGAGATTAGGTTTCCCAGTTTGATAGACATCAAGAAGAGGTTACCAAAGCCTATATAAAGGGGAGCCTAGGTACAATTTTTTACACAACTTCTCCACAAAAAGGAGTATATTTTCTCTTCTTCTTCTTCTCCTTTATTCATTTCTTGTATATTTTCTATGGGTTTTAGTAAACCCATGAGTAGCCGATTCTTTTATTGGTTGGAGGTGTAATCGAAAGTTCTAAACATGGGAATCAATCTGGATGGTTAGTTTTAATTTTTATTATCTCTTTTTACCGTACATGTTTTACTACTTATAACAATTATGTGACCGTGTTCATGTAATATGATTGGTTGTTTGGTATGTTTAAAATCGTGAATTAAATATCCTTAATAAATTATCTCTAGCTAATTATGAATCTTAGGTAATTTTATCAAGAACCTTAATAACTAGTAGTAATTTGTGATCACCGGCGGTGTGTATCGTGAAGGAAGTCATAAGTAAAACTTGGCTTAGGTTGAATTTACCCTGATAAGTGCGATATATTGCCTATGAATAACTCGTCTCACAAATATTAATGTTTTCCTCAAATTAAATCTCTTAGCGAATCGCAATAGGTTTTGGTGGAAAAGAACTCAGATATTAGCGATTGCAGTATATGTTGACATATGGAGGCGAAACGAAGTATTACACCGATTGGAGATACTTTAGGGTTATTGGTATGAAGAGAGAGTGGATGTTGATTCTAATCGATTGATGGACATGTTTGGTGACGGAAGATGGAACCTCTAACTAGTATTTTCTATTTTTGTTCATAACCTTTATTTACTTTGATTTTAGATTAGGTTAGTTTAGTTAAGAAACACAACATCCCCCTGATCACCTAGGAAGTCGAAAGCGAATAACAATTTCCTGCTCTCTGTGGGAACAAATCCTTACTTGGTACTTTACTCGTTATTGTAGAAAGTATAGGAAATATTTTGGTCGGATGACAACCCATCAAATTTTGGCGCCAATGCCGGGGAGCAGTTGACAATTATTTTTGTTTGAAATTTTTTTTTGTTCTATTTTATGTTTTTCTTTTAGTGTTTTACACGTTTTTATGTTTTCATGGTGAAAACAACTCGTTGGTGGAATTCGTCAACCGTCAAAAGCGGAAGGTAGATTCTGAAAGCAGGTACATATCATTTTTATTTATTTATTTATATTTTTTTTCTTTTCTTACTCTTTGTGTGTAATCATGTTTCCTTACGGAAATAACATATATGATGCACAATATCATGCATATTATGGTGGTAATCAGTTTAGTTATAATTCTGAATCTTTTAATAACTTCCAACCAACCATGGGATACAATTAGAATCAATCCTTTGTTTTTGGTCAATACTCTACGAAATCTTTTGGTTATTCTCATACATACCAACAAACTTATGGTGGGTATATAGGTCAACAACCACAGATAAGGTGGGACAATTATACTTCTAATTGGGTTCACTCGAGTTGTATGAAGATTTTATATGAATTAAAAGACATGCAACATAAACTAGACCAGCTTGACCCAACACTTAATAAAGAGAATGTTGCACCCACCGAATTCTACAATAGTATAACTTACCCGACTCCTGATCGTATTTATGATCATTCACATATTCAACGGGAAGAGTCGTGGTCTAGTGATCATATTGTAAGTAATGTTGGACGTGTAAACATAAGAAAACTCTCTAAAAAAAACTCTATCATCTGGAAGATGATGGAGCACCGGAAGAAATTCTCCAAGAAATTAGAAATACTATACGTATGGAATTCAAACGGTGTTCTTCTAATGGAGAATATGAGGTCAATGAAGGTTCAAAAGAAGAGTCTCATATCGAGGATAATGAAAGATTTAAGAACAAAATCGAATTGCCTAATATTGTGGAATACCCAACTAAGATTTCCGAGGAATATAATGATAACATTAAGATTCATACTGTGACGAGGTCACCCTCGTGGCAACTACTGTAAGGGCTCACCTTATAGCCCTTAGATGTGACATCTTAGATATTTATATATCTCGAGACATAAATTAAATAATAAAAATATTTTTATTATTTTTATTTGTGTTCCACATATCTATGTCTAATTTAATTATCTTGTTAATCTCTTTAATAAATCAGAGATTTAATTTTTGGTTGTGAACAAAATTTATTTTATCTTTTCTTGCTTCCTAAAAACCTAGAACCAGCCGTAAGTTTTTCTGGTTCTGAAATATGGAAGAACGTCTGATCAGCTTGATCGTGGCGGCTTTGAAGTGATTAATCATATAGGAAAAGAATATAACAAACGGACACTATGTTTAAGGACATAAATTCATCAGTTTCACGTGTTTACATCATAAGAAGGAAGTATCACATTATGAAGCACCGAGAAGTACAAGAGCGAAATAAATAATAAAGGAAGACAGCTATAAAACATCTGTCACACATCAACTGACACCGGAAGCAGAAAAGTCAGACTAGATTAATGCATATAAGACACGTGGAAAGAACACAAGTTACAAGAAAAAGCATCATTAATATCCAAGACAGTCATCCGCGTTCTGCTATCCCTTGCGCTCCACAATCATCCGCGCTCTACTATCTCTTGCGCTCCACAATCATCAGCGCTCTGTTATCCCTTGCGCTCCACAATCATCCGTTCTCTCCTATCTCTTGCGCTCCATAATCATCCGCGCTCTGCTATCTCTTGCGCTCCATAATCATCCGCGCTCTTCTATCTCTTGCGCTCCACAATCATCTGCGCTCTCTTACGCTCCACAATCATCTGTTCCCTATCACGTGTGCACTACAAATTCCAATCATGCAAGAATAGATATGCTCCACGTCAAATTCCACATGTCACACATGCTAACCTCCACATAATAAAGACGAAGGACCAATAAACGCTCAATTCAAAGAGGAGCTGTGCATCAGCAAACGGAACTAGTAAGAAGCATTACGAATGGAGTAAGATGAGCTTCTCCCAAACTCCAGATAAGATCAAACTGGTCAAATAAAGATAAGAAGGAGCGAGGAAGAGGGACCCATCATAGTTTGCTATAAATACCAACCCCAAAGTAGAAAGAGGGGGACAACAAAAAATAAAGGGAGAAAGAAAACTCTGAAGGAAATTCAAGAAGTGGAAAAAGCTAAGACTAGGTTAAGAACTCTATTGAACTGAATTTCTTTAATTCATCATATTACCATGTGTACGAAATAAGTGTTGGTAAATGATATACTATATTTTCCTGTGGATGTAGGCTTATTAGCTGAACCACGTTATATATTGAGTTGTTTTCATTTGAGTTATGATTCTCTGTATTACAATCTTTCTGTATCAATTACACTTGGAGTATTGTCATTTTTAAACAACTTAAGTTTTTTGGTTGTGACTGACCCAAAAAACGGTCGTCACAATTTGGCGCTAGAAACAGGGATATGTAAAGGATTTATCCTACCTTGTATCACAATTTTGATTTCATTTCCATTACAATTTTGTTCTATGTATCATTTCAAAGCATCTATTGTATCATTTTACCATTGAAAATGTCATTTTTTGATAAATTAAATTTTGATTGTTGTCGATCATGTAATGGTCACTACAATTTTGTTCTCTGTATCATTTCAAAGCATCTACTGTATCACTTTACCATTTAAAATGTCATTTCTTGAAAAATTAAATTTTGGTTGTTGTCGATCATGTAATGGTCGCTGCAATTTTGTTCTCTGTATCATTTCAAAGCATCTACTGTATCACTTTACCATTTAAAATGTCATTTCTCGACAAATTAAGTTTTGGTTGTTGTCGATCATGTAATGGTCGCTACAATTTTTCTCTCTGTATCATTTCAAAGCATCTATTGTATCATTTTACCATTTAAAATGTCATTTCTCGACAAATTAAATTTTGATTGTTGTTGATCATGTAATGGTCGCTGCAATTTTGTTCTCTGTATCATTTCAAAACATCTACTATATCACTTTACCATATAAAATGTCATTAATCGACAAATTAAATTTTGGTTGTTGTCGATCATGTAATGGTCGTTATAATTTTGTTCTCTGTATCATTTCAAAACATCTATTGTATCATTTTACCATTTAAAATGTCATTTCTCGACAAATTAAATTTTGGTTGTTATTGATCATGTAATGGTCGCTACAATTTTATTCTTTGTATCATTTCAAAACATTTGCTGTATTATACAAAATCTTTGATTCATGCAAAAAGCATTAATGAGTAAGAAATTTTTTGAACTTTAGAATTTCTTGTTACCTCATTTTGTATGAATTTGTACACATTTAAGGAAAATGAAAGATTTATTCAACTTATGAAATATCTATTCATTGCAAATGGTTTGAATTACTTATGTTTTGGATTAAATAAATAATTTTTTTGAAATCATATAACTTTATAGAAAACTACCAAAGGAATTCTCGAAAGCAGCAGAGGATTGGTATTAGAAGGAAAACAGAACATTACGAAAGGAAAACAAACAAAGCGAAAACATGTCACAAGCTGAAAATTCACGAAATCAAGAGATTTACGCAAGAGGAATTCTTCAACAAAGAGGGATAGTAAATAACCCAGAGAGTCAGCAAAGCAATTCAGAGGGTTATTCTTCACTTCAGGGGAAAAAATCAAAACAATTATGAACATAATCATTCTCCATCTCAGGATAATACTCAGAACACTATTGATCATATACAAAATTTAATGGAGGATATGAGTAAGGTGCGAAAAGAGCAACGAGCTTGTGCTGAACAAATCGCACGATTAACTAAAGAAAATCAAACCTTGAAAGAAATGATCCAGCGGAATACGGAACCAGCTGCCAGCAGAACACGGTGACAAGAAGCAAGTTCCAGTTGATCCGAAGGCAGAATAGAAAGAAATAGTTGAGATCAAAGAATGGTACTGAGATCCACATCACGACAACCTGGACAAGAAAGGATGAATTGGGCAGACCCAGGACCACAACATGATCAATGGCAAAAATGCTTTGAAGCTATGAAGCAAACGAGGGAAGAAATAAGAAACCTAAAGAATAAAGAAGGTGGGCGAATAGAGGAAGTGTTAAAGGAAGCTAAGCGAACGCCATTGGCACCACATTTAGCATTTGAACCAATGCCCCGAGAATGTAACATTCCTGTTTTTGAATGCTATGATGGTACCAGGGATCCGACCCCACATTTGAAATATTACAACCGAATCATGGTGCATTGGGAGCAAAATGTTGTTGTAATGTGTCGATGTTTCCCATCAAGTTTGAAGGGACTGGCACTGGCATGGTATGATAAATTGTAAGAAAGTTCTATTCACTCGTATGCGCAGTTAATTTGAATTTTTTTGGAAGCATACATGTACAACAGACCCGTTGACACAAGATTGGATAGACTATATTCACTCGCTTCATGGCCAGAAGAATCAATTCGTGATTATACAGCTCGGTGGCATGCAAACTTCCAGGCAATTGGAGATGTTGAGCCAGATGCTGCCATTAACAATTACAAGTTGAGAATAGCTGACCGGAAAAGTCAACTCTTTGTTGATATTCATAATACCAATCCGAAAACTGAGGGGCACCTTAGAGAAATAATCGAGACATATGCAAGACTGCAAGACATACAAGGGCAATGTCCAATGATAGTATCACAACAGCAAGGAGATGTAAAAAGAACAAATTCAATAGAACCATCGTCCGAGTCGGGGATTTTTTTTCCAAGTAAAGCTAAAACTAGTGAACCAAAGCGTCCACGGATAGAGGTAAGGAAGAAAAATTTTCAGGAGCGAGTGTTTACAAAAATTAACACTCCATATTCTGAAATTTTAAAAATAATAAAAAATAGACCAGACTTCCAATGGCCACCAACAAAAAATCGACAACCAGAGTACACTCAAAACTCAAAAGAATATTGTGAGTATCATTGCTATCGGGGGCATTCAACCGATCGATGCAGAAACTTAATCTTACTAGTCCAAGGGATGATTGACGCTGGAGAGTTACAAAAATTCATTCAATCACCTGCACCACTGTCAAAGCTTGATAAAGGGAAAGCTGTTAATATTCCCCACAACAATCAGACTATCAATATGATTTCATTTTCTGAATCAAATCCATCATCTATGAAAGCAGCAATTGACAAGAGGCTGCACAAGAGATTAATCAACCATGAAGTATTTAAAGTTGCAGGGAGGATCACTGAAACATGGGAAGAATGGATGGCTTCTCCACTAACATTTTCAGCAGAAGAGGTAGATCAAGAAGTAGAAACTCACAATGACCCGCTGGTTCTCACCCTGCTTGTGTCTGGTTGGAATATCACGAAGATTTTGATAGACGGAGGAAGTTCTCTTAATGTGTTGTTCTATGAAACATTTATGAAAATGGGATTGAAAGAAGATCAGTTTGAGCCATCTCGCTACACCATCTATGGATTCAATGGAGTACCATCGAAACCCAGAGGAGAAATCACACTTGAAATAATGACTGGACCCTTAAATGTTGCAACCAAGTTCAGTGTGGTAGAAGCCCCTCACTTTACGATGCCATTATCGGGAGGCATTGGGTCCATCGGTTAAAAGGGGTTGCATCAACGTACCATCAGTACTTGCGATTTCTAACACCTCAGGGAGAAATGGAAATTAAAGGAGATCAGACCATGGAGAGAACGTGCGCCTTCACGGAAGCACACATAAATCAAGAAAGAGCTCAACAAGTGAAAGCAAAGAAGAAGGAAAGGAAAATCCAAGCTAAGGAAGGAGCAATAAATCAGTATTTGTCTGAAGTCGCAGCTAGCAAGTCAAGCAATAAAGAAGGAAGAGATTCTAAAGTCAAAGGAGATGAGTTAGAAACAAGAAAATGGGGTGAAACCTCACAATAGCAGCTCAAGGGGGATCCCACATTCTTAGGAACCCTCAAATCTGTTTTTTCGGCTGTAGAGAAAACCAAGAACATCAACATTGGAACGCCAGAATTTCCAAAGATAAATTAAAATTGACACCCTGATGAGACCAGAAAGGGAGCAAGATTTAATCCGTTTACTTGAAGAGTATGCAGATGTATTTACGTGAAAAATAGGAGACATGCCAGGAATTGACCCAAACATTGTTCAACATGAGTTGCATATACATCCGGGCACCATACTATTTCGGCAACGGATGCGAAAAGTAGCACCTGAATATCATGATCTAATAGAAAAAGAATTAAAGAAGCTAATGGACGCAGGATTCATTTGAGAAGTGCGCTACCCAACGTGGATATCAAATATGGTCATAGTCTCAAAGAAAACTGGAGGTGTGAGAATTTGCATAGACTTCACCAATTTGAATAAAGCATGTCCAAAAGCAGTTATCCACTTCCAAGCATTGATCAATTAGTAGATGCTGTCGAATGACACGAAGATTTTTCTTTCATGGATGGACAGTCTGGATATAACCAAATTGCACTAGCCGAGGAAGATCAAGAGCATACTACGTTTTTTACCCCGCGATGATTATATTGTTATACGAGAATGCCATTTGGATTAAGAAATGCAGGAGCAACCTACCAACGGTTAGTGGATGCAATCTTCAAACCTTGGATAGAGCACATTTGAAGTCTATGTAGATGACATGCTAGTAAAAATAAAGATGGCAAAAGATCATTTACAAGACTTGAGGGAGATTTTCCAAGCTTTACTCAAGTATAAAATGAAAGTCAATCCGGAAAAATGCATTTTTGGAGTTACATCAGGGAAGTTTTTGGGTTATCTAGTTACGGAAAAATGAATTGAAGTCGATCCAACAAAAATTCAGGCTATCGTAAATATGTCATCCCCAAGAAATGTTAATGAGGTACAGAAACTGAACGGATGCTTGGCAGCGCTTAATAGATTCATTGCAAGGTCATCAGATAAGTGCAAACCATTTTTTGATACTCTGAAGAAGGGAAGCAAGTTTATATGGAATGAAAACTGCGAACAAGCCTTTCAAAACATCAAGATCTATCTTGCGACTTTACCCGTATTACAGAAACCGCAGCCTGAAGAGATCTTGGCCCTATATATAGCTGCAACAGAAGATGCAGTGAGCGCAGTACTGGTGCGAACAAATGATAAAGTGGAAAAACCAATCTACTACATTAGCAAGAATTTCAACCTTGTGGAGAGGAACTATACCAAGATTGAACAGTTAATATTAGCATTGGTATTTGCCACGCAGAAGCTGCGCACATATTTTCTAACTCACTACATACGAGTACCAAGCAAGGCTGCACTGGAATCAATGTTAAAAAATGCAGGAAAAGTGGGTAGAATTGCAAAGTGAAATGCTCAGTTGGAACAATTTCACATTCTTTTTGAAATGCAAACTGCTCAAAAGTCCCAAGTTTTGGCGGATTTTCTTGCAGATTTTCCATTAGACGATGATTTTGAAATCCGGGGATTACTAGGAATGGAAGAGGATGACTCTTAGGAAATTTTGGACTCTTTCAATTCTCGGAGATGGGAAGTTTTTGTTGATGGAGCCCGAAATAAAGAGGGGGCAGGAATCGGTATTGTAATAACAACACCAAAGGGGGAACGATTGATACATGCTTTTCGTTTAGAGTTTGGAGAGCACACCAATAATATAGTAGAATACGAGGCTATGGTTTATGCCCTCCGGTTAATTATTGAACTAGGAATTATCGATGTACGGTTGACAAGTGACTCACAATTGATAATCCGACAAGTTGAGCTAAAATATCAAGCAATTGATATTGACTTGATTAATTACAAAGGCCTCGTGCAAAAGTTAGCGTCCCAAGTTCCAAAAACATCATTTTTCTCCATTTGTACAGAGATAAGAATCGTCATGCAGATGCGTTAGCGTTTATCTCCTCAATGATCAAGGATCCGAACACATCTGCCGTCAAAATTGGGCGCATTTATGAACCATCAATTAAAATATGGGCAGTTGAGAATATGGAAGATGAAATAAGTGAAGATCTTGAGGATCCGGCCACACAGAATGACGCAAATATACCCCCAAAACCAAAGGATAGGTGTGTGGAAGAAGATTGGAGGATTGCACTGCATCATTACTTGCAAAAACAAATATTGCATGTAGAAACCAAGGAAGCAAGGAAAATACAATCAAAGTCTGTTAACTATCAATTAAGGGATGGTATTTTGTACCGAAAGCTCTTCATGGGACAACTGCTTCGGTGTGTATCACGCCCAGAAGGACATCGAATTTTAACAGATATACATTATGGTGACGTTGGGAATCATAGCGGGAGACGATCATTGGCCCTCAAGGAAAAAACGCAGGGATATTATTGGGTCTCAATGCAAAAGGATGCCGAAGATATGGTCAAAAGATGCGAAGAATGCCAACATTTTGCTAAGAAGATCAGAGCGCCGGAAACAGAACTCAATTCAATACTTAGTCCATGGCCATTTGCAAAGTGGGGAGTAGATACTGTCGGACCCCTACCTGAAGGAACACGGAAAAGGAAGTACCTAATTGTAGCAACAGATTATTTCACCAAGTGGGTGGAAGCCAGGGCATTTGTGCACATTAGAGACTCGGAGGTGTTCAAGTTCTTGTTTGAAGACATAATTTATAGATTTGGAATCCAGTGGCAATAGTTTCAGACAATGGACAACAGCTGCAGGGAAAAAATATTAACATGCTTTTTGAATCCTTCAATATCCAAAACAGAAAGTCAACTCCACTTTACCCCCAGAGCAATGGGCAGGCTGAAGCTACAAACAAGACAATTGCACTTAATCTCAAGAAGACTCTGGAAGGGCATCACAAGCGATGGTGTGAGCAACTTCATAACACTCTATGGGCCTATCGCACCACAGGGAGGTCTGCCACTGGAGAGTCACCGTTCTTACTTACCTATGGGGAAGAAGCAGTCATACCAACGAAGATAATATTACCAACTACCAAGACAGAGGCATGGGAAAGGAATTTAAACGAAGATTTAATGCTTGAAAAGTTGGATGATCTAGAAGAAAGAAGAGAAGTTGCATTACAAAAGAAGGAAAATTATCAAAGAAAGTTAGCAAGCGAATATGGAAAAAAAGTAAAGCTGCGCCATTTTGTTGAAGGACAGTACGTATTACGACAAATTCCAGAATATCGAAAGAATAAAAAAGCAGGAAAGTTTGCACCCAATTGGGGAGGTCCTTATATCATACAGGACATTGCGGGACAAGGATCCTATTATTTGTGAAATATGGATGGAGAAGTTTTGCGACATCCTTGGAATGCGCAATATCTTAAACCATACTATCCATAATTTTCTATGCAATCGTATAGTAATTTGTGATCATACGGGGTAAAGCAAATAAAGGCAAAATCTCATAGGAGACCCATGTAAAAGTCTTAAATATTGACTATTGGGTACATCCGCTAGCAAGAGATACCCTATATGACATTAATTATTATATCAAGTAATAGGGGCCACATAGATAGTTTCCTCTTGGCCAGAGAGAAATTACTATGTGAAGCGCACCCTCAAAAGGAGCCCAAGGTACAATAAATCCTTGAGCTTTCAAATTATATACTCATTAATCAATTTATCTTATGATTTTATTGCCGGAACAAAAGTAAAATATCAAAGGTATGAAAAGAATATCAGAAAATAATTTTTTTTATTTATATGTCATCACAGTTTACAAGGAAAAAAATGATACGCGTCAGCAGCAAGATACAAGAAGAATTTTAAGGAGCAGGAGTTGGGTCAACACTTGAAGCAGGATCAGAAGCTGAAGCAGGATTAGCACGGGGAGGAGTAGCACGGGGGGCAGGCTCAGGAACTACCCTGTTTGGATAGGTTTTGGTCCAACCTTCCTTCGCAACCCTATCAAGGGTATTATTAATTGCCAGAGCAATACCCCGTTTCGTCTCAACTTTCATGTACTCCATCTTCTCACGTGATGCAATAAGCGTATCCTCGTACGTTTTTATCTTGCCATCAGCTAATGAAGCCCTACTCTCAGCCAAAGAAGTTTTATTCTGCCAGTAAGCAAGATTTTCCTCCGCCGCGGCCAAGTCATCAGAGTAGCACTTGACAGCAGTTTGCCAATTAACATCTGATTCTTCCGTCTTGGAAGTAATCTTAGTAACTCGGTCTTGCGCCTCAACCAATTTAGTTGTGGATTCCCCAAGTTGCTCATTGGCCTTCTTCAGCTTGTCATTAGCTTCAGAAAGCTCCTTCTCAACCTCAGCGGACAAAAGCTTAACTTTCTTCAACTCCTTATCAGACTCCTCATCCTTGGCAGCTGCTCTCTTAAACTTTCCTTGAAAATCTACATAGAAAATAAAAGGTTTTTAGACTGTGTAAAAAATAAGTAAGAATAACTTTTTGATATAAAATAAACTACCTATAACAAGGGACTCAAACTTTTGTAAATCCTGGACATTTTTGTCATTAGAAAGATCAAGAAACTCAAATTCACTCAGAAGTTTAGCATAATCTCTCGTGGATTGCTCGAGATCTTGTTTATATTGCGCAATCTCAACTTCATCTGCTAATCCTCTATCTCGCAGCAAATTAATCTTCTCAGTGCGTTTATCAAGTTCTTTGTGTAAACGCTGAATATCGATATCTCGATAAAGGATTTTATCTGAGAGGCTGCGGACTTGACTTTGTGCTTCAGAAAGAGCTTTTCCTTTAGCATGAGAATCTACAGCTGCGTTATCTCTTTCTTGGATAAGCTGCGCCATAAAATTTGAATGTCTAGAATCATGTTGCGACCTAGATCGAGAAAATTCAGCAAGGATACTCTTGCGCTCTACACAAAGCTTTCGATTTTCTTCCTCTAATTTTTCTACTTTCACCATGGCCTCAGCAACGCAGTCATTATTACATAAAATAGCAGCATCAAATTCCCCCTTTTTGCTAACAAAGTCTTTTTTCAAAGATGCATACTCCGTCGAGAGTTTTTTATACGCAATGAGAATCTTATTCCTCTCATCCACCAGTTTATTGAAATTCTCCTTGACCTTTACATTCTCCTCGGTGACTTTCATTACGTGCCCATGTGAAGACGTGGATCTGGCCCGTAGTTTAAAAACAAGATTTGTATCCCCCTCTGATCTCATAAAGAATTTCAGAAATATGTGCTAAAGAAAAATAAAATAACATAGAAAATGAAATATTGTAACCTTGGCTTTGAAAAGTGGACAGCTGCTGTCGGAGCTTTATTCTCCTGCTTTAACTCAGCAGCACCACCCTACGACAGTCGAAGGTGAATTGAATTAGCCTCCGCTCTGACTTCAGCAAGTTCTTCCTCAGTACTCCTGAGTTTATCCTCCATCATCAGTGAACGAGCTTGGAAGAACTTGTACGCAATCAGAGAGCAAATCTCATTATAAGCAAGTTATGAAATCAAAGATAAACATCAGAATAGAAAATAAAGAAATAAGAGTCAATACGTAAACAAATTATGAGGAGCATACCTGCATAAGAGCCTGCTGTGGACGGGCATATACAGCTCCATCTGCCACTGCAAGGACCTCGGCAAGAGTGGAGGGCACCTCGACGTCGAAAGGACAAGCTTCACTTGCATTATCCTTTGACCAAGCCTTCATCGCCGTATCAAAAGGAACGGAACGCATGTCCGCTCGTAATTTGGAAACAGAAGCGGAATCAGTAGGCTTTGGTTGAGCATTGCTAGGAATCAGAAGCAGGTCATTTTCCTTGAACCAATCGAATGCATCTTCTTCTCTTCCAACGAGATTATCAACGTCGCAGACGCTCTTACCCTTTTCCCTACGAGAAGCCCTCTCTCCACTAGCATCTGAAGCAGAATACACCTCTTCCTCAGAACGAGAGACTAACCTTTCTGCGTTCCCAATAGCACCTACTGCGTTTTCCTGAAGGGAAGAATCAGCAACATTGGCAACCAGGGCGGGAGAAGGATTTGCTACGTTAGCAGCTACGTCTTCTTCAGTAGAAGCATGCCCAACTTCTGTTTCGACTATGGTCTCCAGCCTGGTAGGAGCATACTCAATCATAGTTTCGTTCAACTCTGTCAGGGGCGCAGCCTGCTCCTTGTCAGTCAAGTCATCCACCAACTCAGAAAGCACGATGTCATCGACTTGAAACAAAGGAGAATGAGATAGAAAATAAGAAAGGACGGAGCTTGCATCCAGGGGAGACTCAGTATCTGCTACTTGGGGAGCTTCAGTTGCAACATCACCCAACACAGCAGGACGAGAAATTATTGGAGTTGCGTTCTGCACCGTGCCGCCTTCTATCATCAAAATAGGCTGGCTAGAAGGAGGATTAGCTTTAGACACCTTCTTAGAAGAAGCACGAGGAGTAGCCTTCATTTTCTTCTGACCCTGTTAACATTTTCAAGTAAGTTAACAACACGCAATTTAAATGTTCTGAGTACCTTGTCAATACAAGACGGAGCAATACCTTGTCATATGGAGGAGTAGCTTTACGCTTGGTGCCTACATCAGTTTTTAAACTTTCTTTCTCTTCTGGAGGCTGCGTAAAAAAAATAATTAAGAAAAACATCGTACGCAACACTTAAAGATTAGAAGAACTGAAAAAATCATTGCTTACCGCATCACCATAAGAGAAGTTAAACCCGTTGAAGTTCAATATCCACGGGCAATAGGAGGGGAACCGTTCCTGAAGGCTCCGTACTGTATTTTCCGAAGCCTGGCCATAAATCCAGGGCCCTTCAATCACCAATGGAGTAAGATACCACCGGTAATCATGGACCCGGCGCAGCTTTTCAACCAAAGATTCCTCCGTTCCCGGGATGAGATTTATCTTCGTAGCATCAATATCAGCCAGCAAATGGATTCCATCGCCTCTCGTGCGTCCAGGACAACACTCCAAATCATATAATTTTTATCAGCAAAGGAATCAGTATAGGACAAATGAAAATTCTACACTGTATAATGGACGCAGTTCGCAGGATCAGGTGTATAGCAGGTGAAGTTGGTTTGCCCAACGATGCGCATGTTGCATTCATCCAGTATTCTCCACCAGTTTTCGTTGTACTGCGCAACTGAACGCATGGTGCTATTTTTAGCCAGACCACGGCTAGCTAGGACTTCAAACTGATAGGGGCATTGACTGTCATATAAGGGCAGCCTTAACTCATCGTCTATTGCACCAACAACGATCAACAATCTTGTGGGAGAATAATCAAAATTCAGAATCATATTCAAGTAGATTTTATCTCCTTCAGGGGAGTTATAAAGGGAAACGTTAAAATCCTGAAGGCCATAGTTTCTCTTGAAATCCTCCATATCCATATTTTTAAATCTAAGAAGCTCATGAACCCGATCATTTCTAGTAGTAGATCTAACAGGAGGAGGATCAAAGCTACGAATTCTCCTGGGATGCACTGGCCTACCTTCATCCCTTTTCTTGCCAGCAGAATGCCGGTCACCTTTGGGAAGTATGTTTGGGAGCATTGCTACTATCTTTTCCAGACATGATTAATCTACAGACCAAGAAGAAACAAGGATACAATGATGAACAGTATAAAATAATGCAGAACTTAACAGAAAAATCAACATGCAAATTTTTTTTAGAGAAGAAGTCTAACAGTCTCACCAGTAAAAAAAAATGAAGTTAATCAGAAAAAATTTAATCTTGGGAAGTAAAAACCTTGATCAAACAAGGAATCTCGAAAAAGTTTAAGGAATAAGGACTTTAAGAAGAAGAAGACAAGAGAAAATCAGAAATCAGCTACAAACTTGGAAAGCGAAAAGTAATGAGAAAAATGACAAAACTCTATCTTAAATACTGAACCAGTGAACTGACACGACTACGAAAAAGAATTCAAAATGCGTGAATCCAAACGACGTATCTTCTTGAAAACGTATGAAACCGCCGAAATTCAAATTTATTAGGGGCACAAAACCCAAAAGTCATCATTACTTTTTGCCTTTTTGAATTCTAGGCACGTGGGAGAGAAATCCAAAAGACAAAAAGGGGGCAAACTGTAAGGACATAAATTCATCAGTTCCACGTGTTTACATCATAAGAAGGAAGTATCACATTATGAAGCACCGAGAAGTACAAGAGATAAAAAATAATAAAGGAAGACAACTATAAAACATCTGTTACACATCAACTGACATCGGAAGCAGAAAAGTCATACTAGATTAATGCATATAAGACACATGGAAAGAACACAAGTTACAAGAAAAAGCATCATTAATAGCCAAGACAGTCATCCGCGCTCTGCTATCCCTTGCGCTCCACAATCATCCGCGCTCTGCTATCTCTTGCGCTCCACAATCATCCTCATTCTGCTATCACTTGCGCTCCACAATCATCAGCACTCTTCTATCCCTTGCGCTTCACAATCATACGCGCTGTGCTATCTCTTGCGCTCCACAATCATCCGCGCTCTGCTATCTCTTGCGCTCCACAATCATCCGCGCTCTGCTATCTCTTGCGCTCCACAATCATCTGCGCTCTCTTACGCTCCACAATCATCTGCGCCCTATCACGTGTGCACTACAAATTCCAATCATGCAAGAATATATATGCTCCACGTTAAATTCCACATGTCACACATACTAACCTCCACATAACAAAGACGAAGGACCAATAAACGCTCAATCCAAAGAGGAGCTGTGCATCAGCAAGCGGAACTAGTAAGAAGCATTACGAATGGAGTAAGATGAGCTGCGCCCAAAGTCCAGATAAGATCAAACTGGTCAAATAAAGATAAGAAGGAGCGAGGAAGAGGGACCCATCATAGTTTGCTATAAATACCAACCCCAAAGTAGAAAGAGGGGGACAACAAAAAATAAAGAGAGAGAGAAAACTCTGAAGGAAATTCAAGAAGTGGAAAAAGCTAAGACTAGGTTAAGAACTCTATTGAACTGAATTTCTTTAATTCATCATATTACCATGTGTACGAAATAAGTGTTGATAAATGATATACTATATTTTTCTGTGGATGTAGACTTATTAGCTGAATCACGTTATATATTGAGTTTTTTTCATTTGAGTTATGATTCTTTGTATTACAATCTTTTTATATCAATTATACTTGGAGTATTATCATTTTTAAATAACTTAAGGTTTTTAGTTGTGACCGATCCAAAAAACGGTCGTCACACTACGTTTATTTACTCTTTTGATATTAAACATCCATGATTGCACTTTTGGTTTCCTGTATATTAGTAAATCGGAAAACAAATACCATCAATTACTTAATGAATATACAGTTGGACATTGATTTTGGATTTCCCACGTCAACTCAATTTTATAGTTTTTTATCTTAAATCCTGTAGATGAAAAATACTGATTTTGGTTGGGTTGTTTTCAATATGTGATAGCTAAAAACAGTTCAATCATCTTAACGCATTATTTTTGGTACTTCGTATACTCGTGTACACCAATAAGTACACCAATCTTAATTTTCCTTTTTCTCCATCAACTTATGATAATGGTTTCACTTATACACCGGTAATATTGGATAAGGATATTTTCGTAATTTATATAGATCTTAAATTCTCTAATTTCCCGAAGTGTTTTTCTCCGTAGTGTTTCCGCTCCCATCTTTTGAGCAGCAGCAGCCGTGTTTCACTCCATCTCTGCAACCGTAAAAGAGGTAATTCTTTTATCTTTCAAAATTGCAAAGAATAACTTGGACTAACAAAGCCACTACTAAACCTCACACGACTTTTGTATAGTATATATTGAAGAACTATATGTTTTAGGCTATGAACTGAATGGATTTGGGTTTTACTATGGACGGAGGAAGACAACGGAGAATATCAGTTGTTGTTATTGATTTTAGGCTATGAATTGAAGATTTTTTGAGTCCTGGTAGCGATAGAATGAATGGGTTTGTATGGAATTTGATTTCAGTGCAGGGAAGGATAAATAGTGGCATCATAAAAATCAGCAAACTCATATCCGTTTCAAAAAAAATACACACCAGGTGTTTGTAGAAACGCCTGAACCACTAATTCTTTTCAATTTCAACTGAACCAAGAAGACGCTGCTACAAGGGTCTGTGGACTTATGTTCAAAGGGTTAGAATGGGTTTTTGTAGTTAAGAATTGGATGGAAAATCAGTTTGAGAGATTATAGATTTTTTCGATGGCAAGGTAAAGAATTGTAGAAGATAAGTAGCGATGGTGATTGTTTTCAAGTAGCATATAAGATGCCATAAGCCAGGGTTCAGTGAAGTTTAAATCTATAGATATGATATCATCTTTAGCTTTACCTTATAGTTACAAGAATGGACCTTGAGGTGCAAGGATTCTGCAACAACTCCGATAGCTAAAATGATGTCATTCGCTAGTTTGTGGGAGACAAAGCGAGTCTGTCTTTTTATCAGGTCCTGGCCAAGAGAATGTAAGATAAATTTGTTTCATTTCCCATTTTTCAGTCTCACATATTAATCTCTTAATACAATATATACTTAAGAACTATATGTTTGCTCACTATAATTGAAAACCAATAGTGTGGGAGACGAAAAAAGATCATGGTTGTGATAACATTACAAAAGCAAATAAACATAATGTTCCTACCATAAACCGTCTTCTCAGATACATATTGATCCTAGGAGAAACCGTGGAGCAACAAATTCTTATCTACATAGAAAAAGTAAATGATAATAAGAAAGACTTTGTCGGTAAAAGGGGACAACACTAGAAAATATACTGGGACAACACTGGATAATATACCACCTCCTATTTTGGAAATTCGAGATATGTGTATGATTATTATTATTTTTTACTATGGTTTTATAAATATTTGAAATTTTAATTTTAATGATATATCGTCGATAAAAACAGATATAATTTTTTGTATAGGTGAACCGGACCCGGCCGATACGATATCGATAAGCGATATTAATTACCTTTGTATGAAGTTGTTATTAGAATTGCAGATTGTTATCTGGGTGCATCCATAAGTTTTTAGATTGTTGGTGTAGCACAATAACCAGAAGGTCATGTTGAGGACGTTAAATTAAACATTGAATGAGAGGCAACTAATTGGTTTCGTATTTTTATCTCTTTTTATTTTTAGTTTTCTTAGTTTGCATACCGTATTAGGAATTTTCCACCTTGATTTTATATTGGAGGAATCAATTTACATTGAGGACAATGTAAAGTTTAAGTGTTGGGGAGTGATTAAGCATATAGATTTTTTAGTATTCACTTTCGTATGTAGAATTTTTATATTTTTTGTACATATTTGCATGAACAACTCCAACTTTTAGAGATTTTAGAGTCACTTAGTATATTTATAGCTAAGTTTACATACAAATTTCTTACAAGAATAACTGAACTTAGACGTGCTAGAGAACAACATTCAGGTTTCTTACTTGTTCGAGAATAATTGTTGGATTTAAATATGCTAGTGGCAAATTAGGTGCATAATGAATTTAGTATTAGAGTTGCTAATCAACCATTAGTGGACACTACCTATTGTTACATCAAACGAGGTACTAGATCTTCAATTCTTTGTAGCTATCTAAAAATTATCCTTTTGGAGTGTGTGTCATCCTTTAATATCCAAATAAAACGGATTCGAACTTCTCCTAGAAGAGTCTCCAAACTAAAATTCATAGAATATCTGAAACATTCAAGAGAGAAAGATGAATGATAGGATTCGATGAAGGAAGTTGACCTACTTTCTTGTCGCTAATTCCGGGTAGAATGATGAGCTACCCAACTTTGCACCAATTTCAGCACTATTTTTTGATCTCTTGAGTGCTATTTCTTCAATCACGAGGGTGCCATCAAAATTGCTAACTTACAACATCTCTTGTAATCTTGTTTGCAGTTAGCACCGTTCTCGCTCTCGACAACAACATGTCCATAGAAACACCATCATCATCAACAAGTGGAGCATCACAAATTCGAAGGAAAGTTGAAGACGTTCAAGGTTTACAAGCAATGGTAGAAGAAAGAACAAATTTCAGATTCAAGTGAAGCATCAAGACAAAGAGAAAAATTATATATATATATATATATATATATGTTGAAGACTTATGTACAAGAGCTGAGAAAATCAAAAGATGAGAATTAGTGAAGTTTATGATATCGAGATAATACAAGTTGTGAAGAATCAAGTGGTAAAGTCCTTATCCTACATCTATAGTAGTTTCATTGTTCATTTTATTTTATTTTTTCAGTTTGTATTTCACAAAATAAAAAGAGAAAATAAAAATTAAAAATTACAAAAAATAATAATATGTTATAAAACCAATGTTTATTTACTAAGAGGCCCTAGTGTCTAAGATTAGGGTTTCCAAATACTTGGACACCAAGTCTCATATCCCTATAAATAGAGACTTAAACTTTTGTATTGAACACACATTTAATGAAAATTCTCAGTATTTTGGTCCCTCTACTTTGTATCTCCTTCTCCTTTTTCTCTATTTCATAATACGTTATCAGCACACTCCGCGTTGAGATAAACAGTTTTTCTCCACTCTTATTATGGTTGGATTCCTTCTTTCTATCGTTTTTTAAATATGTTTTTTTCTCTCCTTTTTAATGTTATATTCTGATTAATTTCTTTTTCCTTTTTTAAAAAGAGACTATATCAGACATACAGTGGTCTTAAAAGAGGTGCGAGCTTATTAACACTAGTGGGGTATAAAGAAATACTACCTTCGTTTTATAAAAAGAGTTACTATCATTTTCTTAAATTTATTTATTTTTAGACTAAAATGAAAAAGTGATAGTAACACTTTTCCAGAAACGAAGGGAATATATATTAGGCGCACACGATCCATAAAAAATCATGCACCTGTAATATGATTTCACAATCAATTTTAATGATATCTTATTGCTTTCTTGTAGGTTGTATGCTTTGGAATTTGATGTTATAACTTGCAATACTATAGATGATTTTTTTTAATTGAAGAATGATTTAATTTATTTAATCGGTAGTGCTAACTGATTTTTCTTTTACATATTTTTTTTTGTACGGTGTATGCTTGACATACAATCTTTAAATGGTATGTAGTGTATGTGATCAATCGATTACTACCGGAACTCTAATCGTAATCACCGGTATCGGTTGTTTTGTTATATGGGTCCATAATTATGTTCTAACACTATATTTTCTTTTTATGGATTTGATATATCTATGCAACCCCGACTACGAGCATGTAATTATGGTTATCCACTGGTTAATCCCAAAAGATACAGTCTAAATTTATGGGATGTGGGTGATCATTTGATTTCTCATTTTTTTTAATTTTTAATATAAAGAGGAAAAGAAAATTCATCGAAAGATGGTTTATAGTTTCTATCCCACTAATGAAACTGTAATCACCAAAAAAATAGGTGTTATCGTAATTTGATTACCTTTACGGTAATAAATCACATGCATGGTTGAAAAACCTACGGCCAATTAAGTTTAGTATCTTTGTCCGTTAGACAAGGATCATGTGATTTATCCATATGGTTTCTATTTTTTTTACAAGAAAACCATCCATCAACCACAAATTTGATTTTCCCTATACGATGATTAAAACAATAATTTTTTTTCTTTTGTCGATACGATTCTGGTAAATTGTTAAAACCAATGAGTAATAGCTTTGTCCATCAGTTTTATAAGAAAGGAGATCTTGGCATATTTGCCTAAATTGTGTGATTTATTCACAGATCATTAACTACCATCAAATATGGTTGTTACACCATTGGTTTCTATTCCTTTAAAGAAACCATTCATCAACCCAATAGTGGATTTTTTTTTTCTTCTAAAGACACTAACGACTGTGATTTCTTTATTTTCTTCAAAAGAATCATATAAGCCAACTGAGAATGGTTTTCTTTTCATCAATCCTAAAAGGATAAAATATTGTTATTATGGCGTAATTCTTTTTTGCAAACACCAGCAAATAATAAATTGTTGCATTCCTGAGGGATATTAAGTAGTTTTATTTTTCCTCCTGGTACTTATCTCAAAAATTTGAAATCGTTCCACTTGTAGTTGGAATCTATCAGGGCACTAAAGATCAAACAGTGCGCACCCGGCTTGTTAGCCAATATCATTGGTCCTTGTAGGGACTATATTGGGTTAATTAGACTTTGGTACCTGAGTTTTGTCCAGATTTAGTGTTCTTACTTACATTTGTCCAACGTTAGACTTTAGTACCTGGAATCACTGTTCACTCTGGATGGCAAAGTTAAAGTACTGATTTCCGTTTAGATTTTTAAAAAAATAATTAAAAAAATAAATACTTAACGCCGTCAACGGCTACCTTTATTCACATGCCTTCAAAATTATCCTTTTTTTAAAACTCACATGCCTTCAACATTATCCTACGACTACCTTTATTCAGATCCAACGATCTGATTTTTATATATTTTTTTAAAATGACCGTTGATATTCCTGTTATAAAAGCACCTGATCATATCCTACTTTCACCACCATAACCTGTAAATTATAATCTTCTTCTTCAACAACACAATTCTTGAAAAAATTTCACACAAAACATATATAATGGAGGGTTCAAGCTCATCACCAACTAACTTTTTCTTAGTTGGTTGCACATCTGATGTTTCTACTTGAGTAACTTCTGGTTCTACTTGAGTAACTTCTGTTTCTACTTGAGTAACTTCTGGTTCTACTTGAGTAACTTCTGGTTCTGGTTCTACTTGAGTAACTTCTAGTTCTACTTGAGTAACTGACTCAACAGGAGTAACATCCACATCAACATTTGCTTCTGGTTCCACCAATTTAACTTTTTTCTTTACAACTTTCTTTAATTTTCTTCCACTACTGACCTTTTCTACACCTTTTCTAACTTCATTTACAACAGTACTTGATCCAACTGCATTAGACCCACCATCTGTGTCCACATTTACATTGTCATCTACATTTACAACACCCCCCACATTTACAACACCCCCCTGACTTGAAACAGATCCACCTTGATTCCCTGTACTACTACTTGGCCTGTCATACTTGTGTAACCGAGACAACCAATCTAATTCTTCTTCCAACAAACAATCAACCCTTTTAACATTTTTATCAGGATCCCTCTAAGCCCTATTTGCCCCTACCAGATAGCCATCTTTAGTGGGGTAAAACTTAGGGAATTCATAACCATCCATTTCTGCATATCACCATCACACAAAAGTTAAAATTACAACATCTTTTATCGATTGAACATACACAAAAGTTAAAATTACATCATACTTAATCGATTGAACATACACAAAAGTTAAAATTGCTCATAAAGATAAAATTGTGAAAATAAAATAAAATTTTGAAACAAACAATATTAGACAAACCCGCATTATATTTCCCCTTTTCAATGATTTAAAAACACCCAAATCGAAAAATCCCCAATTTTTATAAAACCTATATTAATTTAATCGAAAAATTAAAGAGATTAAACAAAACCCAACACATAAACTACTCTTGTAATTACTATTGATATCATAAATTATGAACCTAATGCAGAAAAAAAACAATTGGTAAAGAAATCGAACCACTTACCACTGAAATCGATTGAACAGTGGTAGCAAGACCTTGATTATCTTCACACTACTAATAATCTTGACAAAAACACCTCAATAATCACTTCAAATATCAGTGGATCACGATCGATCACAATATTCAACTTCCTTTTTGATTTTATGGTAGATGGAGGCGGAGATGTTTTTCTCTGGTAGATGGAGGCAGAGAAGAAGAAAACATATTAGGATATGGTTTCTATTTTCGTTAGGTTATATTAGTTAGGTAAATCTTAACCGTTCATCTTTGAGATGGAACAAGATCTAATATAAACCGTAGATCTTAACCGTTAGGGACTTGGTTTGTCATTGTTAGCAAAGTTTATTTTTTTAGTAATTCAAATTTAATTGACGGAAAAAAAATGACACGTCATCATTTCACGGGTCTTAACGGGTGAACAGTGATTCCAGGTACTAAAGTCTAACGTTGGACAAATGTAAGTAAGAACACTAAATATGGAAAAAAACCCAGGTACCAAAGTCTAATTAACCCGACTCTATTGATCTTGATTTATTTTTCTTTTGATAAAGAAAGTATCCATAATTTCATTCTAAATCATTATCTCGTTGGCCCTTGAGGTCACGCAGTTATTGGAGATTTGTTTGCGCATTTTCAATATTTTCAATATTTTAGTGTTAACGTATAAATTTATTTATTTTTTGTTCCAAAAGTAGTCATAAGACTGCATTTTTTTATGTCGAAAGACGTATTTCTTAATGAGTATATGTCTCGAATTAATCGGATAATACTTTACGAAACTTGTTTTCTTATATGAGATATAAATATTTCCGCCATAATCAGGGGGAGACTATGCACTACTAGACGTTGGTGTTCATTAACTTAAAAGTTATAGTAATTTCTTTCCCATCATGATCAAATCGAAAAAGGTTGTCATTAAATAGGCGTGAAAATGTCTTATTATGCTTTCATATAAGCTTTTGTCTCTTGAAAAGGAAAATCCAATTATATACAACAACAAGTAGCATTTTAGAAGAGGCTACAGATAATGCTCCAATAGAATCTATCAAAACAAGATCCACATTCTCATAGTTCATATCTCCTCACTAGAAGAAGGGGAGATTATAATGCCCGTGGGAGCTGGTACCAGTAATTCTCTGAATTTCTCAAGCTATGAGAATTATGTGGGATCGTGGTAAACAAATATGATTGTCGAATATTCATCTACAGTAGCTATTGAACAAGATATGATGGTGGTTGTTAACCCCTCTGCAGAAAGAATATCGATAAATGTGATTGGTTGGCATGTAATCTAAATTAGATTGGATTGTTGTAATTTCTCGATTGACGTAATATAAGGATCATAGCTAGACTGCCAAACCTGAAAAATTATAGGTTGGTGTTAGTCATATTGCGTATAAAGAGAAATAAATCGTTTTAAGAACGATTTAAGGGTTGTTTTTTTTTTCCCATACCCTAGGATTGGTTCAATAATTTTGTTATCCTTATTTAATGCATTTGGCGTGGTAGTCCCTGAAAGATTCATATTGCATTCACGCAAGAAATATGGTCGGGGAACATATTCAAATTTGTAATCCGTGCTGGATTCAAATTATACTCAGACAGCAACCTGACTCGATTATGTCAGGTTTAACAATCCTTTATGTGTTTTTAGAAATTTGGTATAAAACAAAAAATATTAATTAGTTGATGATATCAGCTTTATAGGTCTCTTGAAGAGTCCTTAAAAACACTAAAATCCACGTTTAAGCAACATAATTTTTTCTTTTCTTGATTTACAGTTTCAGAATTATGCTTGCATAAAACTTGTCTATTAAATAGACTATACATTCTGTTTTGATGCTTGTTTCTCTATAATACTCATATAGTTGAGTTATCATCCATTTTACGTCAAAAGTTGTACTCTTTTCCCTTCGTTTCATGTTTTGTCCCATGTGGTTTTCTTGACAGGTTTTAACGAGGCAACTAATTTCAAAATATTGATACAGTACTCTTTTTTCCTTCATCCAGATTTTCTCCCATTGGGTTTTACTGGCAAACTTTTAGTGAGGTAAGTTATTCAACATGGTGGTCATCCAATGGGGGAGTTGTATAATTTTGGTTATTTGGTGGATGCCCACCATTAACTAGGTAATTTTGTTTGACCACATCAACATAACCATCTCTTAGGAATTTGGATGTCTTTCTGAACCACATAAGGTTTAATCATAAATACGGTTTTTGTTCACGTATGGTAATGTATTCGTATCTTGTCACTTTGTTGAAGAAACTACATCAACTACTTTTGCAAATCATTTCCGAAAAGCTAGCAATCCATGGCATAAGTCATCAATGTGTTAACGAAGAATAGAGACTCGAGAACACTATTATTCGAAGACAATACCGCTTGTGCAATACAAAAGAAGACTTCATCAACTAGAAGATTTCATCACGAAAGCATTGCTATCTCTAGCGCTCAAGAAATTCGTTCATCGAAATTGGAAAGTCTCGTCTCAAAGATTTACAAGCCAAAATTTAATTGAAGTACTTATCAGGGGGGCGCCATCGTCTAAGGTGCATTTACTGGACTTATCGCGTTGTACTCTTTTTCCCTCGTCAAGGTTTTATCCCATTGGATTTTCCTTAGGTTTTACCGAGGCAACATATGCGTGTCCAACACCGTCTGAGTCTTTACATGCTTATACAATTTCAGGTTTTTCTCTTTTGAGTTTTCCTGGTATGTTTGTAATGACTTAGCCACAGTGGTCATCAGGGGGATGTTATAAATCAATGTTTATTTACTAAGATGCCCTAGTGTCTAAGATTAGGGTTTCCAAATACTTGGGCGCTAAGTCTCCTATCCCTATAAATAGAGACTTAAACTCTTGTATTCAACACACATCTAATAAGAATTCTCTCTATTTTTCTCCCTGTACTTTGTGTCTTCTTCTCCTCTTTCTCTATTTCATAACATAATAATAACAAAATGTAAAGAAAAAAAATAAAAAAGAGAAAATTTTTGTTATAGTTTGTATTCATTTCAATAAAACCATAGGAAAGAAGAAATATATGAAGAAGTTTCAAGCAACAAGAAATTAAGGAAAAAATTTATGATTGTAAAGGTTTTACGAAGTTTAAGAATTCATCATCAACAGTAGAAGACCGAAGACATTTCTATTGGACGTTTTAAGAGTGGTCCTAATTGTAGATCCGACGGCAAGGTAAGTCTCTCATCCTCACATAGTGACTTCAGAGATCATCAGAAAAAGGTTTTTTTCGTCCCACGTTTCTATGGTGTAGCAAAATATAATTCGGAAGGTTTTCTGTAACACCGTGAAATTTCTCTAGGGATTTTAGCCCTAGCCTAACCTAGTAGAAGTTCATTTACAAAGTAAATAACCCTTAATAGTACAAATGTGCATGATAGATAGGTGTTATGAAAAATAGAGTATGTATGCCACGTTTTAGACATGAGCAGTTAGGGACACATCTGTCTTTCTTTCCATATTCTAAAAAAACTCCAGCTCATTTTCTTTTCCCATTTGCTCTATATCGTTCTTCCCTCATCTTCTCTATTATTGGATAACACTCAAAACAATCTTAATCAAAGGAAAATTTGAGGTTTTAAATAAAAAATTTAGCTTAACCCATCTTTGGTACTTGGCAAATCTTATCATACAGATGATAGACAGGCTGTCAGATAGCCCAGCTGTGTTGTTACATCAGCAGCTGTTCCTCCCAGGCTGTCAGCATGGCACACACGTGAAGTGTCAGGTAAAGTAGTTAGGAAATACACGTGTGTGATGTACTCGTTTTTGTATAAAAGAACTGTGAAGAATCATTTGCAAGATTAATGAAAAAACTCAATCTTCTTTGTGCAAGATCAAGAACATTTTCTGAAATCAATCTTTCTTATTATGGTATCAGAGCCCAAGGAATCAAGATCTTAATCTTTTCTGATCTTGATCAATCTTTTCTTGATCCTGCAAAACAAATCTCAACATTAAGCTTCCAGCTATAGATCTCCTTCAATCTTCATGATAGAAACCTTTCCTGCATCTTCTTCCATGGAAAATCCAACCTCAAATCTGATTTCTAAAGTCCCTCTGAATCAACTAACAAATTTTGTGAATCTAAAATTGAAAGAGGAAAATTACCTCACATGGAAGAATCTACTGAATCCAATAATCCAAAAATACAAATTGAAGAAATACTTGGATGGATCATTTGCATGTCCTCCACGGTATACAAATAAGAGAAACCAACTGAATGGGATAGAAAATACACATTACACTGATTGGGTGGATGAAGATTCCACCATTACAATGTGGATTAACTCCACAATTTCAGAATCAGTCATAGCTTACTTCTCCAATTCTAGTTCTGCTCCTTCTCTATGGAAAAATATAGAGGAAAGATTTGGTAGAGCTTCCTCAACCCACTCTATTCAATTAAGAACCAAACTTCTTTCAATTACTCAAGGTACAAAAACTATCTCTTCTCTCATCAATGAAATCAAAAATCTTTCTGACCAGTTAGCTGTTGTTGGAGAAATAGTATCAGATAAAGAACTTGTTGTAATCATTCTTAAAACTCTAAATGATGAGTACATCCCTTTTGCTACCTCTATGAGGCATATGAACCCTCCAATTTGATGTATTGAACTACACAATAACTTGCAAAGTGAAGAAACTGTGATTCAAGAAAGAGCCAAACAGCAAAAGGAGGATTAAAGTGCAAAAGCTTTTCTTGCTAACTACGGAATAGGTTTTGCAAATTCTTATTCCATATCTAGAGGATATCCAAGAAACTATTCCAGAGGTTCATATTATGGGCAAAGATTTCCCAATCCTGCCATATTTCATAGGCCAAATGCTGGAAGGGGTACTTCTCAAAGTGAAAGACCAATCTGCCAAATCTGCAACACTCAAGGTCATATAGCAACAACATGTACTCAAAGGCTTAACTTCACCTACCAAGGCAGGACACCACCAACAAACCTAACTGTTATGCTTGTTGCAGCTGACATCTTTTATGAAGAAGAATGGATAGCATATAGTGGAGCAACTCACCACATTGCATCAGACAATAAGATTTTACAAGAATCTCAAGCATATGATGGGACAAAAACTATTCATACAGCAAGTGGAGAAGGTATGATGATCACTCATAAGGGAAATTCTAGTAGAATTGCTAACACACATTCTTTTCAACTTAATGGTGTTCTAATTGTACCTAAAGCTTCTCATAATCTTTTGTCAATTCATAAATTCACCACTGATAATCACTGCTCCTTAACACTTGATTCAACTGGCTTCTATGTGAAGGATCAAATCTCTGGGAAAGTTCTTTTCCAAGGTCCACATAGGCATGGACTCCATCCAATTTCTTTTGGTCATGCTCATCATGCACCACAGGCTCTAGCATCAACAATAAATGACACTCTCATTCTGCATAGGAGGTTTGGTCATCCCTCTTTTCAAACTATGCAAAGAATTTGCTCATCACTTCATCTGCCAAAGCAACTCAATAAACCTTTTTCATGTATTGATTGTAAACTCTGTAGGAGTCACAAGCTTTCTTTTCAGATGTCTAGTACATTAGCTACACATCCACTTCAGTTATTGCATATTGACCTTTGGGGTCCTTGTCATGTAGCATCTGCCTCTGGCAAATTGTATTATGCAAATGTAGTTGATGAATATACAAAATACTGCTGGATTCTTCCGTTGTCCAAAAAATATGAGTTCAAGCTTGTTTTTGTTTCCTTTGTGACTAGAATAGAAAACTTGCTTTCTACTGAAGTTGTTACTATTAGAACTGATAATGGTGGGGAATTTGTGGATCACTTTCTTCAAGATTTCTGTGCAACAAAAGGCATTTCACATGAGCTTTCATGCCCACACACTCCAGAACAAAATGGAGTTGCTGAGGTAAAGCATAAACATCTGTTAGAGGTGACTAGGACAGTTCTGTCTCAATCTGGTTTTCCAACCTCTTTTTGGGTGGATGCAATACATACAACCAATTATCTTATTAATATATTACCTACAAGATCCATATCTTTTTTGTCTCCATATCAGAAGCTATTTGGCAGGTCTCCAGATTATGATTTCTTGAAAGTTTTTGGCTGTGCTGCATTCCCATGGCTGAGACCTTACACCAAGAATAATCTACAGCAAAGGAGTAAGTGTTGTGTGTTTATTGGATATAGCTTTCAACACAAGGGCTATAGGTGTCTAGATACAACTACAGGAACTATCTACATCCCTAGACATGTGTCTTTTGATGAAACAAGCTTCCCATAAAAGTTGTTATTTTCATCCACTTCTACTGACATCCCAGCTTCTCTACCTACAGTTCATGTTGTGTCTTCTATCTCAGACAGTCTGCATCCAGCTACAGTTGCAACACTCCCGGGTGCCGCAGATTATGTGCTTACTCACCAACTGCTACCTGACACTGTGCAACCTGACAATGATGCATCCTCACAAGCTCAACCTGACACTGTGCAACCTTACAATGATGCATCCTCACAAGCTCATTCTGACTCTGTGCACAACACTCATCAGATGTTGACTAGGGGTAAAGCTGGTATTCACAAGCCAAAGGCTTATCTATCTACCAGGTACCCCATTGATGTTTCTCTACTAAGTACTACTGAAATGGTACCCACTTTCATCACTTCTGCCAACAATGTACCAGTCTGGAGAGTCGCTACCACAAATGAGTACCAGGCTCTGTTAGAAGCAGGTACATGGTCCTTAGTGGACTCAACCAACATCAATAATATAGTGGGCTGTAAATGGGTGTTCCGGGTAAAATATAACCCAGGTGGAACGGTGGATAGGCATAAAGCCCGACTAGTACCAAGGGTTACCATCAACAGAAAGGCTTGGACTATGAGGACACATTCAGCCCAGTAGCCAAACCAGCCACCATTCGAGTGGTTTTGTCTCTAGCAGTACAATTTGATTGGAGTATTCACCAGCTAGATGTCTCCAATGCATTTCTTCATGTGGATCTAAAGGAAGAAGTCTACATGGCCCAGCCACCAGGCCTCGTTGATGTCACCAGGCCAACGGCTGTTTGTCTATTACACAAAGCCATATATGGGCTCAAGCAAGCACCCTGGGCCTGGTATGAGAGGCTAAGATCAATCCTATCTAACCTTCAATTTGTTCAATCACAAGCAGATAATTCACTCTTTGTTTATCGCAAGAACTAACATTACGATTGCCCTTGTCTATGTAGATGATATTCTCTTAACAGGGAGCTCACCAAATCATCTATAATTTGTTCTAACCAAGTTGCAACATTCATTTCCACTAAAGGATTTGGGGCCTCTACACTATTTTCTGGGCTTGGAGGTATAAAGATCAACTGACTCTCTTTTTCTTTGTCAAGCCAGATATGCATTGGACTTATTGCTGAAACATCAGATGGAAGGCTGTAAGCCCAGCAAGACTCCTATAGCAACCTCTACTTCTAAGTAAGGATTCATGAATTTTGCTAGCAAATCCGACAGACTATAGATCATTAGTTGGGGCTCTACAATATCTAACATGGACGCGTCCGGACATCTCCTATGCTGTGAATTTGGTATGCCAATTCATGCAACAACCTAGGACTACTCATTTGGAGGAAGCCAAACGCATCCTCAGGTATATAAAGGGAATTCTCACTCATGGATTAATGTTTACAAAAGGAACCACTACTCTTCTGGGCTATTCTGATGCAGACTGTGCCGGTTGTGTGGATGATCGCCGTTCAATAGGAGGGTATGGAATCTTTCTAGGCTCCAACTTGGTCTCCTGGTCCTCTAAGAAACAGAGTATCGTAGCAAGGTCCAGTACTGAGGCCGAGTATCGTACTCTAGCCCATACACCTGCTGAAATAGTTTGGCTCTGCTATATACTCAAAGACTTGCACTTATGCCCAACAAGCTTACCTCGTCTTGGATGTGATAACATAAGCTCCATCAGCCTTGCTTCTAATCCTGTGCAACACTCCAAGATGAAACATGTGCAACACTCCAGGATGAAACATGTGCAACTCGGCTATCATTTTGTGCGAGAAATGGTACATGCCAAGGCTTTAGATATCTTTTATGTGCACACTAATGATCAATTGGCGGACATTTTTACAAAGGGCCTCCATGGACCAAGATTCTGTGTACTGAGAGGCAAGCTTAAGGTAGTTCCTCCCTTGTGCTTGAGGGGGGATGATAGACAGGCTCTCATACAGGCTGTCAGATAGCCCAGCTGTGTTGTTACGTCAGCAGCTGTTCCTCCCAGGCTGTCAGCATGGCACACACGTGAAGTGTCAGGTAAAGTAGTTAGGCAATACACGTGTGTGATGTACTCGGTTTTGTATAAAAGAACTGTAAAGAATCATTTGCAAGATTAATGAAAAAACTCAATCTTCTTTGTGCAAGATCAAGAACATTTTCTGAAATCAATCTTTCTTATTAACAGAAAGGTAGGGGGTTTAATTTCTTCTATTGAGTTAATTTTTCTCTACAATTCTTTCTGCCTAGTTTGATTTGAACGTATGATTTTTCTTTCATCTTCTTTGTTGTCAATGTCTTATTTATCTTTATGTCATGGCAGTGAACATCACCATGCTAACTGAATCTATTTATACAAATCACTACTCTGTTATTTATGATATTTTCTTCAACCACGAATTTGACAAAATTCAGATCGCCATCTTTATAGTATTCCTGTTTGACGATTTTGCACCGCAAGAGATTTGGTTAAAAATCATACCCCTGTGTTTAACTTTTGCTTACTGAACCATGGGTGATTTTGAATGATATAAGCTGTTTTATGAAGACTAAGTATGTTTGCAGCTATCTAACTTCGGTTTTACATCATAAATGAAGTATTGAATTGAATTTTGAACTTGCCTATTTCTTGTTTGCTAAAATGACCCACTGGGTTTAATTTTCAAAACATTGATTTCGGCCTGAATTGATGGACAAATTCACCTTCTTTACCTTTTAAGCCTTCGGTCTTGTGTTTTTATCAAGTTGAAGCCTTCGGTCTTGTGTTTTTATTAAGTTGATAATTGAAAACTCCCCTCAAGAAATGAAAGTTCCTCATGCAAATGATTTAACTCCACCCATAGTCAAATTTGGAACTCTTCGATGAATTTTGTATTATCTTCCACTCACCCTACAACTTAAATTTTAAAAGAAAATAACAATTACTTACGTCATTTTACGTCACTAGTATGATTTATTGAAAACCCCAGTTTGAGCAAACCAATTTGAAAAATGTACTGTGTTAGCATGTAATTCTTTACTCCAAGGCTTTCTTTATGTTTTAATCAATCTCTTTTTGCAACTCACTTAAGGAATATGATGACAGTATAAGTTGATTCATTCTCTTCATGTTTTGTTATGTTGAATAATTTCTGGCAGGTCTACACGAGATGATTTTTATGTGTATTTGAGTCATCTATAAGCCTTACTTCCCCTTATGAATGTTGTGATTGTTGTATTATCTACGGTGAATGTTTCTTTCTTATGAATTTTTCTAAATAGGAAGCTAGAGCACTTTACTTTAGGACTGTCAGGTCTTAATTGGCTCCCATCTACGGATGGTTACCCGGAAGGCCGTTAACTGTAACGGTGCGGCTGGTATCCGATTACCCTGAATTTGGCACTGGCCAATTATATTATAGAGCAACACAAATCTGATTTGTAGCGCTTCATATTGTTAAAAGTTTTTTTTTAAACTGTGTAAGGTCTTTCTTGTACATTTATGGCTGCTGCTCTTGTCTATTCACAATTACATTCCACGCTGGATTATGTATTCATCGTTTCAACCCCTACTGGGCTTAGCTCACCCTGTTTCTTTGATTTTCTGCCACAGAGTACGAGAGGAGCTTGCAACAGTAAGCCGGGCAGAGCTTACGGCATGCTTTGGAAGCTTTAAGTGTTAGTATTTTTGTCGTTTATGATGTGTATATCACGGGGCTGTTCTGGGGTTGTTTGTGTAGTTACTGGATCTGTTTTTCTATCCTTTCATTTCGTGTTTTGCTGCATGTATATATATGTATATATATACTAATATAATTTCAAACTTGAGTATGGTTTATAAATGGTTTCACATACGGAACTTCTAGCCGATTTCTTTGTATAAACTACCATCTATTTTGCATTTCCATATGTGTAATGCTAAGTCAAGGAAGTTCTTTTGTTTCCAAATCTAAAATACTGCAAAACTTGTTCATATATTACTGTCTCACTTAACGTATTTAATCCAAGTATAGAACTATATATTTGAATTGATATGTGAAGTTAGTTTTTATCTGTACTTGAGCTATTTTGGATTATGTATTTATCCCTTCTACCAATCTACTTCTCATGCCATTTAAGATATAAAGTGGACAATTCTTTCCTATGTTTTTCTTTCCCGTAATATTTTGGGCTAAAAATAAAATAAGTTAAATTTGCTTATGAGAACTGTTGAGTGTACTTAAAATCTTATGTTCTTTTTTTTTTCTCCAATAAATTTTTTATTATTTTTGAGTGATGTAACGGGGGGTTTGGTCTTGCTAGACGGGTTGAAATCCAACCCGTTAGAAGGTAAATCTCCCGGTCCGTCATATTTTCCCTTCCCACCATTCAACGAGTGTAGGACTTCTATCTTCATTCCTGCCTACACACATGAGAACCATAAAGTGCGTCTTTTGAGTGCAATTTCATACAACCCTATTGGTGAGGCAGAAGTCGAAACATTCGATCGCTCTCGAACCTGAATTCTTTCATATGGCATCGGTTATTTCTCGCTCAACAATTAAGCATGAGAATATGTTCTTTTGTACTTCTAACTTCTTATTATTAGTGTGCAGAAACTTTATGTCTTCATAGCCTTATGGATGCATATGTTCTGGAATTTTTGAAAGTTGGAATTTAGGTTTTGTGGGTATACCTCTTGTAAACCCTCACGAGACTATAACTCGTCCACTAGGGACACCTAGGGGTTTAAAGGCTTATTGCACATGCTAAGTGTAAACGCGAGTCCAAATAAAACGAGTTGTTGTACTTTAGTTTAGTTAGGTAGTTTGCTCGAGGACTAGCAAAAGGTAAGTGTGGGGGAATTCGATAGGTGCATAATCTCCATGCTTTGAGTGTCAATTCCATACATGTTTTAGTTATATTTCTTGCATTTTACCTTGTATTACTCTTTTTTTCTATTCTGTTTTTCATGTTAGGACGAGTCAACCAAAAGAAGTGGAAATGACTTTAAAAGTGATAAGGAAGTGAAGTGCTACAAGTAAAGAAATTTTAAAAAAAAATTGAAACTCATTAAAATCCAGAAAATCTTCTCACCATCTAGTATATAATTAAAATACGAAGCCAATGCAAAAAAAAATGATGTCATTCCTAGATCGTATGAAGAAGTTATGAGCAAAACCGTAAAACCAACTTGGATTTTGTTTCTGTTGGGCCTAATTGGGCCTGCGCGAGAAGAGAAAGAAAGAAAGCGTTTTGGGATTGCCTTTGGCGTGAAAATTAGGGTTTTTGTTGGTTTTTGAGGAGGTTAAGTCTCCTAGTTGAATAAGTATCAAAGGGAGGTGGAAGAGTTTAATGAGATTATATTTCCTAGTTGGATAGACATCAAGAGGAGGTTACCAAAGCCTATATAAAAGGGATTGTACGTACAATTTTCTACACAACTTCTCCACATAAAAGAGTGAATTTTGGTTTACCCCTTTAAAGGGGGGAACTAGGATATTGTCTCTTCTTCTTCTTCTCATTTATTCGTTTTTTGTATATTTCCTATGGGTTTTAGTAAACCCATGAGTAGTTGATTATTTTATTGGTTGGAGATGTAATCACAAGTTCTAAACATGGGAATCAATCTGGCTGGTTAGTTTTATCGTTCATGTTTTACTACTTATAACAATTATGTGATTGTGTTCATGTAATATGATTGGTTGTTGGGTATATTTAAAATCATGAATTAAATATACTTAGTAACTTATCTATAGCTAATTAGGAATCTTAAGTTATTATATCAAGAATCCTAATAACTAGTAGTAATTTATGATCACTAGCGGTGCAAATCGTGAAGGAAGTCATAAGTAAGACTTGGCCTAGGTTGAATATACCACGATAAGTGTGATATATTGCATATGAATGATTCGTCTCACAGATATTAATGTTTTTCTCAAGTTGAATCTCTTAGCGAATTGCACTGGATTATTTGGTGGAAAAGAATTCATATACTAGCGATGCAGTATATGTTGACATATGGAGGCGAAACGAAGTATTACACCGATTGGACATACTTTAGGATTATTGGTATGAAGAGAGAGAGAGAGTGGATGTTGATTCTAATCGATTGATGGGCATGTTTGGTCATAGAAAATGAAACCTATAACTAGTATTTCCTATTTTTGTTCACAACCTTTATTTACTTTGTTTTTAGTTTAGTTTAGTTTAGTTAAGAAACAAAACAACCCCCATGATTACCTAAAAAGTCGAAAGAAAACAACAATTCCCTGCTCTATGTGGGAACAAATCCCTACTTGCTAGTCTACTCGTTATTGTAGAAAATATAGGAAATATTCTGGTCTACAAACAACCCATCAGCAGTCGATGATCGAAATGATTGGATTCCTCCTAAGTTAAACAAGTGAATGTTATTCTATTATCTGCATAGGGTAGGAGTTTATTTATTTTGCGAGTGTTTAGGAATTAGGCGCTTGACAAAATAATCAGTTGGCATGAGTTTTCTTCATTTCATTTTGTTTTTTGCTTTCGAGTACTCCGTTTTTAATCAATTATTAAGTTATATACTGAGGTGTTTACTTACTTTCTTTATTTGTTTGTTCTTAGTTGTAAAATTTATATTTATATCTATTTATTGTTATTTTAATAATGTTTATAGTTTGTATTGTTTCTTTTATTTTTTTGTTTAGCCATGGAGATGTCCAATCTAGAAGAAATAGTAGATAAGGAAGACTAGATAGCAGAAGAAAGTAATGAAAAAACTGATGGAGAAAGCCAAGAAAAAAAAACTAGAGATGATGAAGAAAATCGAGATGATGAATATGAAATGGGAAGTGAAAGTGGGGATGAAGATGAAGATTTATCCATAATTTTGATTATTTTATTAGCATCATATAATTTGCTAAAGATGATAATGGAAAAATGAAAATCATAACTCAAATCGAAATACCAATACTTCACAGACCAATTACGAGGTCTAGGAACACTTATATATATAACAGATAATCATGAAGACTTCCGACGAGAATATCGAATGTATCCATCCGTGTTTCAAAAAATATGCCATATAATTAGAGAAAGAATGCTTGTACAAGATACACGTTTTTATTTCTGTTAAAGAAATGCTTGGCACATTCTTACTTATTGTTGGTCAAAATTCTCAATATGCCATTGTTCGTGATACGTTTCGTCAATCTCGTTGAACGGTCGGCTCAAACTTCAATTGAATTTCGAGGGCCTTGAATACCTTTATGCCTCTGATGATGGTCAGCCCCTCAATAACAACCCAAGCTAAGCTAAAAGAAAGTACACGATTTTATCCTTATCTTAAGGTAACAATGAAAATTACAATTCTTTTTTATATATGCATACATATACGTTACTCAAGACTATAATAATAATATGCAACTATGAACTTGTTTTAGGATTACACTGGAGATATGGATGGTATACACATTCCAACAATAATAAAAGGCAGGGGTATGAGTGCTTATCGTAATCGTAAAGGAGTATTATCTCAAAATGTTTTAACTGCATGCAATTTTGATTTAGAATTTATATATGTGTTGAGTAGGTGGGAAGGGTTTGCTCATGACGCGAAGATTCTAAATGATACTTTAACGAAAAAGAACGCACTGACCATTCCTCAAGGTAGTTATACGTAATTTATTTGCAATAATCTCTTTGATTTTGGTTATCATGCATATAATGATTAAGTTAATAAAAAAAATTAGGTACATTTTATTGGTAGATTTTGGATTTTCTAACTGACGTCATTTCTTAGCTTCATATCGTGGTGTTCGTTATAATCTCCAAGAATACTCAAGTTTCGGGCACCAACCATTAAAAGTTGATGAATTATTCAATCTTCGACATGTATCTTTAAGGGATGTGTTGAGAGAATATTTGGTGTATTCAAATCACGCTTCTTAATGTTTAAGAGTGCATCCCCGTTTCCATACAAAACACAAGCGAAAATAGTTTTGGCATATGCAGGACTACATAACTTTTTGCACAAAGAATGCATTTTCGATGAATTTCCAGTTGATGAAAGTGAGGAGGCACAACATTCTTCCACTGATCAAAGAGATTCTGAAGACAATCTTTCCCAAAATAAGACTCAGAGGCAACAACGAGAAGATATTAATCAGTGGCGAGATAGCATAGCAAATAATATGTGGGATAAGGGGAATAAAGAGAATGAATACTTAGGGATAGAACAACAATGAGCTTTTAATTTTAACAAATAACACAAATTTTAATAGGTATTCATGGTACTTTTGTTAACTATGTAACGTGCATGATAAAAAATAGGTAGATGTTCTCAATTTTTGATTATATATTTTATTTTATTTTTTGTCTCAAAGACTCTATAGAAATCCAATAGATTTGTATCTATAAGTCGAAAAAACACTCTCAACTAGAAATCTCTAGATTTCCAGAGAATTTCCGGAAGTCACTCAAATAAAAAATCTATAAAAGTTTATAGAATTCTCATTTGACTACGTCCTGTAACCGTTTTAGGGAGGTATTATTAAGGATAAATCTATAATTATTTTCTATCTCTTTCATTTTTTTAGTATGCGTGAAAATTCAAACACCTTCATCTAAGATGGAACAGAGGGAATATTTTGTAAAGTCATCAAAAGATGAGAAGTACTAAAACTAGGGATGCACATCGGGTCGGGAGGGCCGGGTAACTGAAGTATTCACCCGCACCCAACCCGCCATTTCGGCGGGTCGGGTGCGGGTCAACTATCCAAATTCAATGCAACAGTATGCCTTGTACATAATTCTCGAACTCACAGCTGCAATTTCCTTGAGGAATTGTGTCAAACACTTCATATGCATGATTCAGTTGTAATTGAATCATGAATTGCTGATGTTTTCAACATGAATATTCTTCTTCCTTGCAATTTATAATTCATTCATTCACAACAACCCATTCCATTCAAACCCATAACATTCATTCACCCAACAGCGGCGACACCATAATTCATCTAATCTGCATCTCCGACCAAACTGTCCAAACCCATGTTCTTCATTGTTCCACTCGAGCACAAAACAAGCTTCTAATTCCATTTCTTGAACCAACAGATGAAATCCAACACCACCATTTCTCTTACACTTGAATCAAACTCAGATTTCATAAAAAAACCCATGATCCCGTCTGTTCTTACTCTAAATTCAAATTGAATGTGAACCCATCCTTAATAAACATACCTGGGCTCAAAAGCTCTTCTTAACCTCCACCATTCACTACTGCAAATCGATGGCAACAACACCATCTACTCTCTGCTAGTTCTTCACCATCTCCATTCAATCTTCTCGATGTCTTATTTTATTTCTTCCCTAACCTTCAATTAATCATCCAAGACAAACGCATCAGTTCAATCTGCTTCTCAACAGCGTAACCATTATTTAACCCATCTTCTATTTCCTTTTCTCGAACACTTGAAACCATGGAAACAAAATCCCCACAAACAATCAATTCAATCAATACCCATCTCTATTTCCGGATCGAACTACAACACATTTCTCAGTTCACATCACTTCTTTCATCAGCAACAACTCTCTAATTCAATCTCCTTGTCCTGTTTCCTCGGTGGAATTTCAGCCACAATTCGAGCTCAAAACCATAACAGACCGGTACCCCTCCTTCTTACAGATCTTGCAATCCATTTCTCGTTGATCTTGAACACATAATCAAAACCCATCTCTTAGTTCCATTTGTTGCACTACCTCTCTTCTTTGTTTGAAACGAATCTTCACAGCATCACCATTTTCACTTAATTGGTTTCTTCTTCACTCATTCAACAACGAACCCTCTCTAGCCATAGTCTTCTCTGAGCTAGACGAGACTACTGAGTTTCAGATCTCAAAGTTATTTGCTTGGTTCGTCTTGTTCTACAGCAGAAACATCAAATATCATATCTGCTTTGAGTAAATCTAGGGTTAGGTATTAGGTTTTTCTCTTCAATCGAACAGATGCAACAGACAATGATGAAGAACATAGGTTTTCATCTGAACGATTTTAAAACTTTGTTCAAATGATTTTATTTTTTTGAAAGAGGTAGGGATCCAAAGGAACAACGAATTAGAAACGAGTTAGAAGTTAAAACCTAGAAATGAGTTGAAGAGTGAAGAAGAGACTTAGGTCGAGACGGCTGAAGCCTGAAATGGTTTTATACAATACGGATCAACGGCTCAGATTAAACAAGGGTAAGTAATCCAAGGGCTAGGAAAGATTTTTTTTTTAACGGTTTAACGGGTGGGTCGGGTGAGAGATGGTGGCACCCGTACCCGACCCGCCAGAAGATGGATTAAGGAAATTATCATCCGCACCCGATCCGTTTATCGACGGATCGGGTACGGATCGAGTCAAAATAGACGGGTATAGATCGAGCGGTGGCTCGGGTGGTAGATCTGGGTCGGATTTATACAGCCCTAACTAAAATCCATTGTTTTGATGACATCATCCTTGAAAACTTAGAAGATTGGATCAAGTTTCGTTTTTATATCTCAAAATACAAGGACGACAAAACCAATTGGAAAGTATTGTCTTTATTGTAACTTCTAAAGTAAATGAAGATTGAATTAACGAACAAATTGTAAAACATCATCTAGTAGGGTGAATATGATAGATGGTACCAAACTACTTGTACAGAAAACATATATAAACCGATAATCAATTAGTTAGTTGATTATCACCGCTTATCTGAAAGTTTAAACCGTCAAATAAATAAGTAGTATTATATTATCACCATTAGAAGATTCGTAAAAGAGAGATTAGCTGTTTATGATTATTTTTTGAATAATTTAAATCCGCCAATCTATATGTATTCAATTTGTTCATTTATTCATCCACGGATGTCAATTTTGAGGGGTGATGGATTGGACGTGGATAAAAATCTTAAATCCGAAATTTAGATAGACTGGATGTGGATGACATAAAATCCGTTGAATTTTATACATTGCTCACCCCTAATTTTATGGACATGTTACCATTTTCCGATCCCTACCGGACTAAAGAGGTTCTGTATTTCATGACCCGTTTCTTATACCTAGTGCAAATTTCTGAGTGCTCATGTTTTTTGAATCATTTCAGATAATATGTGATTTTTAGCATATTAAAATTTTAGAGAAACAATGAGTCTCACAAAAAACCTTATTTCACCGACTTGAGATTAGGTTTTTGTAGAGATAATGGAGGTGATATTTATCTTACTCCTCATCATTATCTTACCGACTTGAGATTAGGGATTTGCAGTCCCGACATATCAAGTTCACCACGAACCATAACTTTCTACAAACATCTTTCTTAGAGAATTTTCGTCTGTAACTCTCTGCAACTGAGAAATCTAGTCTCACCTCTTTCATCTTTCCTTCCTAGATGAACCCTATTTCTCTATCTTTAACCGAAACAAACCTTAAAAGACCATTATTTTGGTTTAGGCAAGGTTTGTTCGTAGTCAACCTTTCACATTCATACAAACCCTAACTATCTTTATAACTTTAACCCTATCATATTTTTTCATCATCTACAACAAGATCTACGTAAACACAAATCATTATCAAAATATCCATTTACCAGATCAACATGGGTTGTAAATAATCATTATCAAATTCTTCGTCGTCATAATTCTTTTACTATTTCCTCAATTAATGAGATGCTTTCTTTAAACATCCATGCTAAAAAATGATAAATCCATGACAAAATTACACATGCAGCAAAACCCATTAACAAATCTGCAGATGAAACCCATAAATTAATTCAAAAAATAAATGGGAATACAAGTTCACAGAGAGAGTGAGAGAGACAGAAAAGTTGTTGAGGTCTTACTGTAAGAAATGGGAGTTAATAAAAAAAAGTGAAGGAAAATGTAGATGAGATAGAGAAGAAGGCGAGGAGTGGGAAGTAAGGTAAGTTTATGGACATTTTTGCTTTGGCCTATACTTATACAGTAAAACGAGATCCTCATCTCGAGGAAGATCTGGCGTCTCACAATGAGATTCAAGCTCTTGATGGTTGAAACGTGCGTTTTGCATGTGCACTTTTCCATTACCATGGTGGTACAACGATAGCCAACATTTTTAAGACGTTCGAGGGTTGGCGTGCAATTTCAACATCCGAATTACACGTGCGCAACAATATAGCAAAAGATTACAGTTATGAATCTCCAATTTTTTGATTCAACATATGAGTCAATATTTAAAAGTGAAAAGCGAATCATTTTAGCCTGAGTGCTCCCCGTTGCAAATCATTCTTTCATAATAAATTTGTGTGAACAAGGCAAAAACTTTTTTTTTTGGAGGAGGCCAACCTAATATAGTAACTAAAGTAGGAATTAACGTTTAATTCTATTTTTATTGGGTTTTAAACTTTTTGTTTTTACCCCTCTAAATCTAGTACTAGGAGGTCTTATTTCATCAAATTTAAAACAAGTTAGTCTTATTTTTAACGATTTAATCCAAATCAATGTTTTTTTACTGTTGAAAATACCCATCGCTGAAGAAGAAATCTTAATCGAAAAAAAAAAAGAACGTCGTTCTTCTTTCCCGAGATCGATTCATGATGGGGTGGTGATAATGTGACGGTGGTTGTTGAAAAAGAAGATGAAGAGTGATTAATGTTAGGATTCCTCAAGAAAAATAGTTGATAAATGATGATGCTAATACAAATGACCTATCCGATAAGGAGAAGAAGTAAGAGGAAGATGTTGATCCAATTGATGTCAAACAAAACCAACAAGATGTTCAAGTATCAACATTATCAACTACTAATCAAAAACCCTAACGGTTGTGGCAGTGGTGGTGGTGAACAAGATGTTATGTTCAAGGAATCGGAGAGTTTTTGCAAGGAACATCATCTTGATTTCAAACCCCCTAAGTTCTATGGAGAGGGGATAAATATCCTCAAGTAACTTTACCAAGATCTCAAAAAAATTTAATGTGAAGTTTTTAGTGAGTTATTTTTTTAATATCTGTTGTTTTGGGTGTTTCGGGCTATATAGAGTTGTGATTAAATTGGGAGGCTATCACCAGGTATATATGCTCCTAATGCTGTGTTTATTTTTCTTTTTATGATGAACATGGTTAATCTGATTTTGTGTTTTTAAATTTCATTAGCTACTGTATCGAAGATATTATCTTTTGTGGTAAGAAATTGTTTTCTCAATATACTTTGAATAGTCAAATTAACACATAAATGATAAGAATTTGAGGTAAGAAATTGTTTTTCTTGAATTTGAGGTAAGAAATTGTTTATCTGGAAATAGTCGAACTAACCCTGTCAACTTGAGAAGAGCTTGAATTAACATGATTAAAATTCTAACTCAATATTTGGAAGAACTTAGGTGTCGCAAGGAACTGAGCTAGATAGCCTTTCTCTTTGATTCCAAGAAAGACTGGGATATAGATTAGGCACTTTGCTTACCTGCATTATCTTTTACTGTTGCAGAACATGTGGGATGTGACTCCAAAAAAATTGAAGCTTCCAGATTCCTATGCATTCTTGACTGCTCTTGCCGACTTAATTGTAAGTTCCTGACGCTCTGTGGTAAGAAAGGATTTCATTTAATTGATATTTAGTTGTTGGTTACACTGCATGGTTGTTTCTTTATTAACTTTTAATGTGATTGATTTACCGGGATAATTTATTGTAAGTCTATCACTGGGTTGGGTTTGTGGAAGTTGATGGTTCAAATCCATTTAAATTTTCATATTATGCTTGTATAATATGGGTAGATGTGTACATATTAGTGCACCAATGTAATTTTTATAAAATTGATTTGTTTGTAGGTGAATATAGTTGATTTATTCCATGTTTTTTAGGGGTGTACATATTGATGCATCTATGTGTTCTTTAATGGGGGACAGCTAAATCACATTGCTGATCCATTCTTCCTTTGATTAATCAATACGATACAAGTCACTGCTTACTACTCACAAATTTGAGCAGAGGCGCATCAGTCTATTTTCCATGAAAAATAGGTCTGCATGTGGGTATAAATGATCGATTTAATACATGTTTTATAGGTGTGTACATATTAGTGCACATGTATAATTTTCATGAAAAAGTAGGTTTGTGTGTGGTTATGAATGATCGGTTTTATACATATTTTACAGGGGTGTACATATTGGTGCACCAGTGTTATTCCCATGAAAAAATAGGTTTGTGTGTGGTTATGAATAATTGATTTTATGCATGTTTTGCAAGGGTGTACATATTGGTGGACCAATATATTTTCCATTAAAAAGTAGGTTTGTGTGTAGTTATGAATGATCGGTTTTAAGCATGTTTTGCAGGGGTGTATATATATACTGGTGCACCAGTGTAATTCTCATGAAATAAATTTATTTGTAGTTG
>JAJJMC010005943.1:2040829-2148531 GCA_023531435.1 Papaver californicum | reverse complement strand
ATAAGCTTATACATCTTTTTGTGCATGTTTATTGTTTTGTACACATCAGATAACGATGAAGCAAAAATTAAAATTTAAAAAAAATAAAAAAATTTAGTCATACTGGTACTCTTTTTGTAGATTTCGGAAAGAGTTTTTCAAATATATAAAGTTTACAAATTTTAGAAGAGTGGTTCGAAAGATAAATTGTTTCTATATTATTTTTATATTATTTAAAATTGTTGACATTATCATTAGCCACTTTGGACTAAACTGTAAATATTTGGACTAAATTATAAACCCTGAGGGTTATTAGTGTACTTTCCATATTTTAAATAAATAAAGGACTAATTTATACCTAATTGAATAGGTCAGGACTAACTAGTCCATACTAGTCTTATTTTGGACTAAACCGCTTTTTTCCTAATATCATCTTGGACTAAATTGTTTCTATATTATTTTTATATTATTTAAAAGGAAAAATTAGGCTAAGGCCCTACCCATGGATTACCATAATATCAAGCCCTTAATTAGAAGAAGTTTAAATCTAAGCCCAAAATTATTAAAAGACATACATACCCTTATGTAAATTGTCAAACCCCTAATTAATTTTTTTTTAAATTTAAGCCCAAACTATTAAAATATAATCAAAGGATGTCCCCACCACCTCCGACAACCATTGCCGTTGCCCACCACCTCCGCCCACCACCACAACCCACCACCACCGCCGCCAACCGCCACGACCTTCGACCACCACACCACCCCCACAACCACCGTCACCACCACCCACCACCACCTCCGACCACAACCAAAACCGCCTATCACCACCATTGACCACCACCGCCGACCATCTCCAACCACCACCGCCACCGCCACCAACATATGGGATGTGTTATTCAGTTACACATCCGTAAGGCATAAAACAATTATACATGCGATACGCATGTGTACTCAGAAGTTACACATGTACTATGATATGTGTATCCAGAAGCTACACATCCATATGGAAAGTGTATCCAGAAGTTACACATCCATATATGGCAAGTGCAATGAGAAGTTACACACGCATATGAATGTGTACTCAGCATCTACACATCAAAAAGAAACATACAAAAAATACATATATTGCTTTAATATTCATTTACAATAATTTGTTCATTTATCAGTATATCAATTGTAATAATTGATGTAATTTTAATATAGTGGTAAAAAGGGTTTGATACTCAGAATTGTGAAGATTCGATTTTTAAACTTAATTTTTAGTAACTAAAAATAAAACAGATTAAAGTAAAGTTGATTTAAAATTGATGGGAAGAACTAGGACTAAGGATTCCATCATTCGCCAATTTCTCAAGTGGTAAAAAGCTAGCAACTCATGTATTCAGTTTAATCAAAATATTGCCAAATTTAGGTTTTCAAAATAATAATTGTAAATCATAAGTATGAGACATCAAAAGCAGTAAACCCAGCATGACTCATCAAAAGAAAACACAACTAATTGATAAAAACCATTTTTTCCAATTTTAATTCAAAGCAAATAATTATAAAAGAATTACAAAAAATAAATAAAATAAGAATTACTACTTTATTATTGGAAAAATAGCTTCCTCCATCGCCCCAGTGATGGTGATTAGCTCATCATGTTGGAAACACTCTCAAAATAATTGTTCATAGCTCAAAAATTATTTACAATGATGATATAGAAGTAACACAGACGATTTGATACGCTTATAAGCGTTACAGAGAATGTTTCATGTGTTGTTGAAGAGAAAAGTAAAGAGAAACAATAAAGTACGGTTCCTGACATCTTCAGAAATTTAAAGGAATATGCAACAGAAACTGCGACTGTTCTCTGGAGCCTTATGTTCTTAATGTGTTCTTCACCAGCAGATTTTTTCTTCTTCCTGGAAACTTTTCCGGCTGCTATCGCTTGCTTGTTTATTGATATTCTTTGCTATTTATAGGATTAGTGAACCCTAATAACTCGTCTTAACCGATTAGAACACAAAGAACACTCCAAATCCAACTCCAAATCTTTGTTAATCCGAATCCGAGAGTAACTTTCTTTTCCGGCGTGTCTTGGCTTTTCCAGCGAATTCTACGACGTGAGTCACTCAAACTTGACGTGTTATGTTATCTTTTGAGTTCTGAATCACTTTGGGATAGAAAGAACACGTTTTAAATCCCTTAATCTTCGGTTCAAAATTACACAGTAACTCTTCACATAAAGCTTGTCTTTTCCCGCCAATTTCTGAATTTTGAATTTAAAGAAGGGGTGCCCCCAATCTAACTGGTGGGCGCCTTTATCAATTTTGCTGGGTGCCTTTAGTAATTTTCCGGGGTTCCTTTATCACTTTTCGAGCCGATTTTTTCATAATTATTTATTTCTCAAAAATACCTATAAAGACATAAAAACTCGTAAATAGTATAAACTCAAGCACTAACAAAATAGATAATCGAGCACAATTTAGACACAAAAATGTGTCTATCAATAATCGGTTGTTATTGAACACAATAAACGATTTAAAACACTAGATATGTAAAACGAAATCCTAGAAATAAGCCGACATCCTATAATAGAAATGTTTTCTTCCCTTCTTATCTTCCTCGATTCCAAAATGCTTGTATATCTGCAACAAAATAAACATCCATGGAATTAGGTTGGATGAACAAAATTATAAAACAATTGCAAGGCGAACAACAAAGATCACATAAAGGAACTTGATAACTTATCTTAGCATGTGTAATCAGAAGTTACACATATATCATGTGTAATTAACAGTTACACATGCATATATCATGTGTAATTAACAGTTACACATGCATATGACTGGTGTACCTGGCATGTACACTATGTTAACTATATAATATTTCAATCCTAATCAAAAGAGTTAACCATCTACTCCAACATCATCATCACTACCAAAATTTGCTGATACACCTGCAAAATGCATACGTAATCTACTAGTACACATACAAAGTGCATGTGCAATCAACAATTACATATGCAGTGGCATGTGTAATCAGAAGGTACACATGCATATATTCGTGAGTTAATGCATACTCCCACAGTCTCTTAGATTGTTGAGATTTCATGTATAGTACAAGTAGATATAAACTGTCATATGCATAAATGAAAACTAAGGTGCAAATAAGAGCAACAAGTATAAAAGAGATTTGTTTACCCCTCAATCCATCTAACCATCCATGTAAATTTCAGTAACTTTGCCATGAGTAACTTTCCCAGCGCAACGAGGCCCTTCTATGGAACCTTGCCCCCTCTTCACAACTGCCTCAAACACAAACACCTGCAAAACAAAATTGCAAACACCAAATGAGTCAGCTGACTCCAATGCATGTGTAATCTGCTAGTACACATACAAAATACATGTGTAATCATAAGTTACACATGCATATAGCATGTGTAATCATCAGTTACACATGCATATGAACGCAAAAATTATTTATGTAGGCAAGCTAAATTGCAACTTACATTGTGAAAAATGTAACAGAGACACTCTGGCATAAGCCTCAGATTTGAAGCCTCCCCCCATATAAGAAGATAAAGGCTTATATTCAAAATTTTATGTTGATGGACTTCCTGTTTTACGGTTGGCAACCTGTTGATATTGGCATTCAAAAACAAAAGGCTAAACTTTAGGGCACACGTCATGGACAGAGAGAAAATGATGGGATTTTAATTTATACCGCAAGAGCACGGTTGTCGATAAGACAGATACAAGCACGGTTCGCTCCACGGGGATTTTGAAATTATAATTTCTAACTTTTAATTAACTAATGTGCTAATAAAAAAATTAATTTGCTGATTTTAATCTAAAATTAATTCTCCATTATTAAAGGATTTAATCAAACAGTTGAGACCTGATACTATTCATGATCCTTCTATTTCTCTAGAGGAGACCCTCAAGCAGTTGACTGAGACTACAAATAGGTTTGAGTTACAAACGAAAAAACGAATTGCAACAAGGATTAATTCTCCTCTAGAAGAACCCTCGAATGGTTGCGACCTAGTAATCCTTATGAACCTATTATGACTCTAAAAGAATCACTACAGATGTTGCGACCTAGTACTCCTTATGAATCTATTATGCCTTTAGAAGAATCACTCAAGATGTTGACTGAGAATACAAATAGGTTTGTGTTAAAGATGAAAGAAAGGATTGCTTAAAATAATCTTAATTGCCAAAACAGTGTTGCTAATTATATCCTTGATAATAATGATGAATATTTACCTAATTTAGAGGATGAGGTTAGAATTGAAGACACTATTCATTTAAATAAGGTTCAATCATCTTCATATTATTATGATGATGAGGATATTGTTGAAAAGGAAATTGAAATCCGTAGTCATAATGGTGAGGAAATTTTTACAACAATTGAGTTTCAAGATAATAATGATGTTTCTAGTTCCAATCCAAATAATGCTGATGATTATTTGTACATTCAAGAGGAAAAGGATTTAACTAGAGATACCATTATTATAGACGGTGAAATATTTCCTTGTTATTATGAAGACGATGATGGTTTAGAGGAACGAGTTTATCCAGAGACTAGCGTTTTAGAGTCCAACGATTCAAAGACCATAGTCCCTGATGAAGAAGATAGACTCATAGAGATTTTAAATTTGAGTGAGGATGCACCACCTGATTATAACTTAGAAAAAACAATTGACCAGTTTCAGGAATCTGATGATCTAAAAATTAGGAAAATTGTGACTAGTCTATCTAGAGATACCCAAAATTCTAAGTTTGGGGGTGATTATCATTCTCCCTGTGGTTTACCTTTGATTCTTATATTGGTCCCTCACTTGGGACTTGACATTTGTGCCTCTACCATTTTAAGAGATTATCTTCAAGAACTATTTCCCGAACCTAATATTATCCAAAAAGAAATTCAGTTGTCAGAAACCCATCTTCTGGTTGATGTGGTTTACCCGGTCCATGATACCATGATTGATTTTGTTGTCCCACCAATATTCTATTTACCAAATGTAGGAACATATAAATTCCAAATGTGTCAGATATTGAATATTGGAGCTAAGCCTAATTATTTTAGAAAGTTTAAATCAACACATTTTCTTAAGAATGACCACCACTTTCATGAACTCCATTGTGGTCAGCTATTTGAGTCAAATTCAAGTGACTTCAAGGATCCGTAATTATTCAGATTATTGTTATATGATTCGTAAGTTGTGACTAATCCTTTCTTAGTCTGGCTGAAGACTTTAAACTTAGTGATCTATAGGAGGCAACCCATATGCTTTTGGTACGTGGTGCTGGTAATTGATGTGGTTTTAGATTACCCTCTATAAATAACCGCAATCGCACGGCGTCTAACTAGTAGACAACAGCAAGTACGGGTCGAACCCACAGAGAGCGGGGAAATACTGCAATCAATATCTCAATTAACTAATCAGAAATAATATTTAAGGATTTGTAGATTAATGAATAAAATAATAAAACAAACTAAACTAATAAAAATAATTAAGCAGAGAGAGAGTCGGTAACCAGGGTTTTCAGTATCCACCACTATTTCTATTTGATTACTGAAGTGAAACATAACTCATGAATATTTAGGGTCGCAAATATCACTGGGACGCCCTAAACATGGTGCATCAAAAAGCCCTAGTCTCAAGCATACGCCATAAAATTGCGTTAGCGAGAAAATTATACGAAACTAATAATAGGTCCATAAATAATACCTGGCTATTCTAAGCATACCCCATCAAAGGATTTAACCCAAGCGTGAAATATCAAATAAGTAGGCAAATATCTTTGCAACAAGTAAATTTTCAAAATAGCAACTGTATACCAGAAGCATGGAACATCAAAAACCTAGGCCAAGCATGTACCATCAAAAGACGTCACAATTGTTTAATAAAATTCAATAAATCAAAATCATGGAATTAATCTATTCAAATCATAATAGTCTATTACCCAATAATTCAATTTAATTGGTCTACTACTAAAATTGGTTTCAACGTAAACCCTAGTTACACATTAATTAGAACATAGAAAAGGGTTTCTTAAAACTCATAAAAATAATTAGAAAAAGGAAAGAGGAATTAAACCGTCACCGTCGTCACCCGGCACAAATCTTCTTCCTCTTCTTCTGTCTATAGTTGTCTTCTCTCTGATTCTAGGTACAGCCGTCAGAAACAGAAGAGCCTCCTGTACTGCGAACTGAAAAACTCATCTACATCAAAACAGCCCTTTCAACCATGTTTAATTCATAGCTTTGAATTTTATGCGAATCACCTATTAAAGCAGTAAAAATATATTATTAGTATAAATTCAAGTATTAGCAAATATAAATTAAGCGGTAAATATGTATGAATTACGCCCGTATCAAATACCCCCAAACCTATATTTTGCTAGTCCTCGAGCAAAACTAATCTAAAAATAAAATAAAATCCTAACTCACTTTCGCAGGAATCGCGACTACATTTAGCATATGTAATAAGCCTTTAAACCCCTAAGTAGCCTTAGTGGACGAGTTTTGTCTCGTGAGGGTTTACAAGAGGTATACCCACAAAACCTTACTTCCAAATTTTAGCTACATGTGAACGATTTAGGATAGACACTAAACAAGCTATTTAGTTGGCGTACTAATTTCTTCGACTATAAGAATCATTACCCTGTATGAATCCAATTACTGTACACGAGTTTGCATTCAGCATACTAAAATTCATATAAAAATGCAACTCTACTCAAATAATCATTGAACATCCAAAACTGTATAAAAATTCACATTTCTCGGAATCAATCAAGTTCAAACACATGGATAGATTAGAAAATGAAAATAGAAGTAATGAATGGTGCATATGTTGACTAAGGTGAACGATGTTTCCCATATCTGTCTGAAGGTCGGTACCAGGATGAATCCTATTTTAATTATTATTATTTATATGCATATTTTATTTTCTTTTATTTTCTTTTTTTTTATGACTACATGATTAGATCTTTTGAATCTAAGCGCATGTTCCTTTTCAGCAGATTACATGATAGTTCCCATGGATCCTGCATTCCACGCTTGCTTAGGCGACGGAGACAGGGAAAACACACATATTGATATCAAAGTGTCAATTTTTCATTCATTTTTTTTTTAATTTTTTTTTCTCATGGAATTAAACAAATGGGCTTGAACTCAACAATCTATTTCATCCTGGCGGCGATAACAATTTGATACTGGGCCCCACCAAATCACTTAGAGAAACATAAAATTGCAAAAATAAAAATAGAAAGTGATATGATTATGATGATTCTGAGATATGCTTGTTCAATGATTATCATGTTATTTCTAACACCTGAGTGCATTCAGATATGAATAGACCATTTAGTTGGGCACACAAATTCTATAGATAAGAGCTATGTTTCCATCTACCTAGAATGGTTAGTGTCATCCTGAATAATTCACAAGTTTCTAAATTTCAGAGTTTCTTTATTGGCATCAATTTTCGGAAACTCTACCCCCAAACCTAAATTTAACATTGTCCTCAATGTTTCAAACCGTGCAACCTAGAATGGTATGCAATAAATATAAATAAGAGAAAAAAATGTAAATTACAGAGAAGGGATTGGAACGTCTCACCTGATTGACGCAAGAAAAATAGTATTCTCTGTCACACATCAAACGATAGTAATAACAAAGAACACCAAAAATAAAAATAAACAAAAAGCCTAAAAGAAAATAAAAACAAGAAAATAAAAATCTACCTACTAGATATGTACAGAAAGAATCCTCATACACTAATAACCTGAAAATTTGGGGATCAACCCAAAATACAATATATACAAATGACAGTTTCACAATTATATTATGGTGACACGGTGACACTGAAACTATCAAAAAAATGGATTACCCCCAAACCTAGTTTTTACTACACTGGGAAGTGCGTAAAGAACATAATATGGGGATACATTTGGGACTGGGGAAATATCAATCGGTTTGTGCACGGTGTCAGGAACAGGCAAGTCCTCTGGATATTTGGATGCAAAGTGATCCAACAAAACTTGAGAAGCACACAATTCTAACCCTAAATTAGGCAACTTTTGGAAGTCTAGGGGTCTAGAAACAACCTCTAAGTCGGGTGAATGATCTTGTGAGATAGATTCATCTATAAAATTAGGAAAATCATCTACACAATCATCCACAGGGTCATCTATATGTTCTGTTTGGAACTGAGAGTCACTACAAGATTGATCATCATCATCAGCATATAATCTCTGGATTGCCAAGACTCTCAATCTTTGTTCCAAACTAGGCGGTGTGTGTTTATAATACTTTTCATATATCATTAGAGGATCATCGTCACTTACCTCATTCGAAAAATCAACCTCATGGTACTGGGGTCGATAGTTAATACCTGTGACTGAACGATGTGGATTCCAAGTTCCATACATGAGACGATTAAACACAAATTTCCTTATATTCTGGACCATACATTAATTCCCCCATCGTCATCCCAGACGACGTCTTCTGAGAAGAATTCATCATCCTCGAAAAAGTACCTGAAAAGAGATACTAAAACACAAAACGAGTCGAATAGAACTAAAAATTATAAAATAAAAAATAAATATAAATATATACAAAATAAAATAAAAACCTAAACTACGATTAGAAAATAAAAAATACTAATTACAATATTCCACAACCGCTCCCCGGCAGCGGCGCCAAAAATTGATGTGGTTTTAGATTACCCTCTATAAATAACCGCAATCGCACGACGTCTAACTAGTAGACAACGGCAAGTACGGGTCGAACCCACAGAGAGTGGGGAAATTCTGCAATCAATATCTCAATTAACTAATCAGAAATAATATTTAAGGATTTTTAGATTAATGAATAAAATAATAAAACAAACTAAACTAATAAAAATAATTAAGCAGAGAGAGAGTCGGTAACCAGGGTTTTCAGTATCCACCACTATTTCTATTTAATTACTGAAGTGAAACATAACTCATGAATATTTAGGGTCGCAAATATCACTGGGACGCCCTAAACATGGTGCATCAAAAAGCCCTAGTCTCAAGCATACGCCATAAAATTGCGTTAGCGAGAAAATTATACGAAACTAATAATAGGTCCACAAATAATACCTGGCTATTCTAAGCATACCCCATCAAAGGATTTAACCCAAGCATGAAATATCAAATAAGTAGGCAAATATCTTTACAACAAGTAAATTTTCAAAATAGCAACTGTATACCAGAAGCATGGAACATCAAAAACCTAGGCCAAGCATGTACCATCAAAAGACGTCACAATTGTTTAATGAAATTCAATAAATCAAAATCATGGAATTAATCTATTCAAATCATAATAGTCTATTACCCAATAATTCAATTTAATTGGTCTACTACTAAAATTGGTTTCAACATAAACCCTAGTTACACATTAATTAGAACATAGAAAAGGGTTTCTTAAAACCCATAAAAATAATTAGAAAAAGGAAAGAGGAATTAAACCGTCACCGTCGTCACCCGGCACAAATCTTCTTCCTCTTCTTCTTTCTATAGTTGTCTTCTCTATGATTCTAGGTACAGCCGTCAGAAACAGAAGAGCCTCCTGTACTGCGAACTAAAGAACTCATTTACATCAAAACAGCCCTTTCAACCATGTTTAATTCATAGCTTTGAATTTTATGTGAATCACCTATTAAAGCAGTAAAAATATATTATTAGTATAAATTCAAGTATTAGCAAATATAAATTAAGCGGTAAATATGTATGAATTACGCCCGTATCAGTAATATCCTTCCCTATTTACTTTGTTCATTGTTTTTCATTAATCATGCTTTCATTTATCTTTAGAACATCGAGGACTATCTTCAATTTAAGTTTGAGGGTAAGGGAGAAAAATTTAAAACTTTAGTTGTACCAAAAACTCCAAAATTTAGAAATTTGTGAACAATTCAGGATGACACTGACCATTCTAAGTAGATGGAAACAAACTTCTTGGCTATAGGAGTTGAGGGACCCAGCTAAATGGTCTATTCATAAAAGGACAGAGTTCAGGAGCTAGAAATAAAAAATCAGAAAATCTGCTAGTGAAGGAGATGAAGAAAGCGTTACAAAAAGGCGAGTCTGTAACATCCATACACCGTTGCAAACTCGCTGCTCTTAGTATTTTCTCTTCTTTTCACTTTTTTAAACATTTTTTGAGCCATGAATCAATATTTTGAGAGTGTTTTGAGCATGATGAGCTAAACCCCAACACTGAGACAATGGAGGAAGCTATTTTTCACAATTGTTTGGTAACTATATTCAACTCTTTATGAATTTTCGTACTTATTTTAATTGATTTATGATTTTTCTTAATTGGTTATCATTTAATTTGATGGGTCATGCTTAGCTTAAGTGTTTTGATGTCCATGCTTAGGATTTACAATCAATATTTTAAAAATCTACCTTTGGCAAAGAAATTGAGTCCATAGAACAGCTATAATTGTTAAGAATTGATATATGCATCAGTCAAATATGAATAATAGTGGAATCCTAAGTCTCAGTCTCTTGTATTATTGATACCATCTTTTGTATATTTGCTAGTTTTAGTATTAGAAATTAAATTTAAATCTAGAATCAACCTTCACAAGTCTTAGAGTTCGAATCTTTATTTACCATTGTCTATAACCACATCACTAAGGCATGGGTTCAACTTACTTTTCCACGGGTTTTCCTGTAATTCGGTAGTCTGACAATACAATTGGTGTATGCACCTATTTTTTTTTTATATATACAAAATAAAATAAAATTAAAATAAAATTAAAATTAAATTAAAATAAAATAAAGATTTAACTAAAAATATAAAAAATAATGAAAATAAAATAATCCTAATTTATTTTATTTACAAAATGAAAATCTGAAAATTAAGGAAATAAAAATTGGTTATATTACTTACCTTTTTTGGTAGGAAATTTTCTCAATAAATATAAAAATATTACCTGCACAACAAAAACAAGCAAAATACGCAAGTAAAATCTAAAAGATAAAATAAAACTCCTATACTAATTAACACAAAATTAAAGAAAATTAAAAATCACAATTTCTTAATCGCTGGCAGCGGCGCCAAAAACTTGATGGGATTTTAATTTATACTGCAAGAGCACGGCTTCGACGAGACAGTATGCAAGCACGGTTCATTCCATAGGGATTTTGAAATTACAATTTCTCACTTTTAATTAACTAATGTGCTAATAACAAAATTGAGGTTGTGATTTTAATCTAAGATTAAAAATGCTTGAAATACTAAAAATGATTTATAAATGAAATAAAAGTATAGGGTTTTGGATTCCACTACTTCTGATGTTGGTAAAGTTAACAATTTAATATCTCAAACACCATATCCTCATACTACTCAAAACAGTTTTGAACCCAATCTCATGTTTTGGAAAATATTACGTTTAAAATTTATTTATATTACTTTCGTCGTCTCACAAAGATATAATCTTCTTGACTTACAAAAGATCAACAGCCTTAAGATTATTCAGAATAATTAAATCAAAGCAAATTTGGAAGCAAATTATTAATAATTAAATGGTACAAAAAGAGAGTATGAATTGTGTCTAAGAAATTAAATATTAAAAATACACATCAAAATAGTTTCCTCCTACACCCTAGAAATGATTTAGCTACTCATAGAGAAAAAGAATGGAAGAAAACCAATTAACCAAAGTATTTATTAATGGAAATTGCTTACAAAGAGTTTTTATGAATTAACGACTCATTTCATAAAAGACTGTTGGACTTCGTCGTTGAAAGAATAAAAGATACCTTGATATGTGCCCTAAACTGAATCTGTCGTTGGATTTGTTAAAGAAACCTTTGCTATAACCCTTCAATTCAAAGGATTTAACAACGTCTTCAACGACAGTTCCTGCTCAACTTATGTTCTTCTTCCTCGAGCAGCAAATTTTTTTGTGGATTTTTTTTTTGCGTTTCTGGCCAAGCCAGCCTCCTACCAATGCTTCTTATTGACCCCTATTTATTTGAGAACCACCACACAACTCCAAATCTTTGGATACTTCTCCAAATAATCTCCGGATCTTTTCATTGATCAAAAAATATTTGTCGGGATCATGTCTCGACCAGGTTGTTGTGATATTGTTTCCTTATCTTGATTTTAGAATATATTCTCAATATCTCACTCTTACACAGATTCAATGTCCGAGAATATCCTATTTCCTTTCACAAGATTTTTGGTGTTTTTACGTTTCCAAACTCGAAAATATTTCATTTCTGTTTTATTCTCACGACATTATATTTGGTTGATTATTTAATGAGGAAGTTGTAAACAAATCCTACTAATTAGGCAAGAAGAATATTGCCTTAATCCCTTGAAAATATTCTCCAAATCATGTACGCGGATTCATACAGATCGAGATTGAGAGTTTTCCGCCTAAATTTTATTTGAACTTAAGAGGGTGGTGCCTATATCAATTCTTCTCTGGTGCCTTTAACACTTTTGATGGGGTGTTTTTATCACTTTTAAGCTAACTTTTCCATGCTTTCCAGCTCTCCAAAACACCTACAAACACAATAAAATGACATTATTAATATAAAAATAAGTAATAACAATATAAGTATGAGCTCAAATAAGACACAAAATTGTATCAATCAGAGAGAGAAATGGGTTGATGAAAGAATGAAAAAAAAAAAGTTATTTACTGAAAACCTTACCGGATGTTGCTTTTTCTCCCTAAAAACCTGCACCAATTTTTATAGTTTCTAAATAATTTCTTCATTAGTTCATCCACAACAGTTTCACGTAGCTGATAATATAATAGTACTTTAAACATCAAATTCAAAAGAACTTAAGTTTAAAGAAATAGTAGTGCTCTTGGTAGTTAGATACCTCTAACATGGATGCTTGCTTATGAGGCCCATGGGCATGGATGTTGGCAAGCAGTAGAATCAAATGCTCCCGCTGGTTAGCTACATTTCCTTTCTGAGCAAGTCAAAAATAACGTCGAGATAAGCATAAGTAGGTAAAAGATAACGTAGTACATCATGCTTGGTTTAGCATTCTCCACTACCATCTACACAGAAGTAATAAAACCATATCAATATTCGGAAGGCAACTGAAAATAAAATGTCCAAAGAGATTACCTGAAACCCAAACCAAGACTGCAACAATCAAGTAAATCCACGGAAGCCCCTAGTTTTGGAACATTATCTGCTGATGGTAAACCACGAACATTGCGGACAGCTTCTACTGCAGCTTTAATCTGTATCGCAATCAGAACATGAACATGCCATTTCATATATAACAGTTTCAGCCATTACATTTTATATGAGAGAGAGAGGACTCATAATTTTGTTCTACTTTGGAAAAAAAATCTTCCAGCAAAACTTGCCTTGTATACTAGTCCGCACTCATGCTAAAAAAAAAGTGTTATGCATAATGTTGGATTTTGAAGGGGGTGCAAAAAACAAAAAGTAATACTAAAAATCGATAATTCCAAAATGTCTGCTATCGACCTTCTTTTCTGGAAGGTGTCTGTATTCCTATTGACATCAGTTACACGATGCTTGAGGGAATTAATCCAGGTTCTTACTGTTTCTAAACACAAAATTTCGATGTAAAGACCACCTCAAAGTCTAAAAATGTTACTGAAATATAAGGTTTAAAAGCAATAATGCATTGTACAGCGTCAGACCTCTGGGAGCTGCATAATTGCTTGACGTTCTCCCGCACGATCAAGTGGAAGAATATTGAAGGGATTATATGCACCAACGTCCTCACCATCGATAATGTTCCATAAAGACATTGAATTGGAAAACATCCAATTAGCTGGAAACTATGCCAAAAGCTTGATTAAGTACATATTATGTAGAATCATTAGGAGCCATCATATCCTTATTTATCCATGCATAAACCGCTAGAATATCCCAAATCTTTGATAAGTGTTCTTGCTTCTCATAGTAAACTTGTGTCCAATCAGTGCGAGCCACATCCAGACCTGCATATACATCAATTGATCAAAGGTTACAAGTATTCAGAAATTACTTCCATAGAAATTCTGAATAATATTGAGACACCATAGAGAGATTTCTAGTTAACCAACTTTTTAACTTAAACAAACAAGTGAAATTACTTCATCAATATCTTAGCAATTGAAACTCAGAAATTGCATTCATAAACAAGCATTATAAGATAATATTTGAGAGTCCTCAATCCTGTCACCGCTAATGGATGCTCTGAAGATATGAACTGATAATTGAAATAAATACTTTCGATTAGTTATAACCACATTGCATCTCTTATTGTATTTCAAACAACTAAAACAAATTTCGATTGAGCATATATAAGATCCGATGAGCGCATAAATTAAAAGGTGACGAATTCAAATTGATTCAACGGGTAATAGAGATTAAGGTTCACTGATGCCAAATCTGAAGACCGATTCTCGATCAAAATCAAAAATAGGAAGAGATCGATCAAATCTCAGGCAGGAGCCCTAACAAATCTATATAAAAAGAATTTCAAAAAGTTTATCTCAGAAGAGAGACCAAGATGAAATGATAATAGATCTAAACTGTGATCATGAATTAGAAGAGAAATTCGAGACAAAATTATAGATATAGGTTTTTATGAACCGTAATTTTTTTTCTTCTGAAATTCCATTTAGAAATTACTGAAAGAGGAATCGCGGTCGAATTAAACAATATTAGAAGAGATTAACTTATCTTTCTTATCGTTTTTGTTGATGAATCTGTAGATTTAAGTATCGATCACTTTTTTCTTCATCTCTTCTCATCAGTTTAAAGCAATCTTTCAATTTCAGAAGCTGTCGAAGTTGAAATTAGGTTTTCAAGTTGTCTTGAATTGAATCGAGAGCTTCTAATGATTATATCTAAGTTTTGAGATTGAATCGAGTGTTTTCAGCATTTTTTGTTTCGAGATTAATATCGTCGGAGCTCTGGAATGGAAAGAGCGAATTCTTCGAATGATCTGGTTTTTTTATTCTGCTTTTACTACAAACACTATTGGAGGGTAATTTTGATATTAAATAAAATCGATGACGTTATCGATTTGAAAATTTTCAAAAACAAACCCTAAATTTGAAAGTTTTGGGCTTAGGAATAACAAAAAATCAAAACTGTGGAGTTAAAGATGAAGGATCCATTTGACGGGGTTTTATAGGATAGAACTTATATAATATAGGATTGGTAGTAATTTTTATAATACTATAAAAAAAATTTAAAATAATATTCGATAATAATGTTTTTGTTAAAATTATAAAATTTTGTGGTTCCGCTCCAGCCTTTTTTTAAATTTTAAATCCAGAATTATGTTGGTGTACTATAACAAGAAGCGTTAAAGTATGATTGATATTTAGAGTGCTTATATTTGTATTACAACTAGCCAATAACATAATATTTTTATAAAATAATTCGATATCGTACTTAAAAATATAATTATTATTCAACCACCAAACTAAAAATTATTATTATATAATATAATTTAAAGAGTTTCAAGAAGAATATATTTATTGGCCTTATGTTAATTGATTACAATATATGTATTATATACAAGAGAAGTCTGTAATAGCATCCCGAATAAAATGGCAGTCCACTTCTATGTGCTTAGTACGCTCATGAAAAACTGGGTTTGCAGCAATATGAAGCGCAGGCCGACTGTCACAATAAAGTCGCATGGAAGAAGAGTGCTCAACACCGAAAGATCGTAACAATCCCTTTAACCATTTGAGTTCACATGTCGCTGTGGCCATGGATCGATACTCAGCTTCCGCAGATGACCGAGATACGGTCAATTATTTCTTAGTTTTCCGCGAGACTGGCGAAGAACCAAGAAACATAAAATAACCAGTAAGTGAACGACGAGTTAAAGGACAACTCGCCCAATCATAATCACAAAAACCTGTCACACCCAAATCATAATCTGTACGAAGTGAAATTCCCTGTCCAGGTTGTCCTTTCAAATAGCGAACGACACGTAAAGCAGCTTCCCAATGGCGTACTCGAGGAGACTGCATAAACTGAGCCAAAGTATGCATCGAGTAACAAAGCTCAGGACGTGTAAATCAATCGTCTATACTGTTCAGGATCATTCATAAGCGCACTTGCATCAACTGCCAAGCCATGATTCTGTTCTAAAGGAAAAGAAACTGGTTTGGATCCTAATAAACCGGTCTCTGCAATAATATCAAGGGCATATTTACGCTGAGATAAGAAAATCCCCTGTGAACCACGCGCTACCTTCAAGCCTAAAAAATATTTCAATTTTCCAAGATCCTTCATGTGAAAGCAAGTATACAAATAACTCTTAAAAGAAGAAATCTTATCAGAGTGAGTGCCAGCAATAATCAAGTCATCAACATTAACCAGAACAACTAGGAAAATATCATGTCACTTATACGTAAAGAGTGAACAATCAGAATATGACTGAGTAAACCCATACAAAATCAAGGCAGAACGAAGCTTTGCAAACCAATTTCTAGGTGCTTGACGAAGACCATATAGAGACTTACGCAGTCGACATACCATACCAGGAGAAGCACCTGAAAAACCTGGCGGAGGACGCATGTAAACCTCTTCAGCAAGGTCACCATGAAGAAAAGCATTATGCACATCCATTTGATGAAGTTCCCACTGTTAACTACAGCAAGTGCCAAAAGCACTCGAACTGTTACCATTTTAGCAACCGGAGCAAATGTCTCTTTATAGTCAATCCCTTCCTTTTGATGATTTCCCAAAACAACTAACCGAGCCTTGTGTCTCTCAATGGAACCATCTGAATTATATTTGATTTTATAAACCCATTTACATCCAATTGCCTTCTTTCCGGGAGGCAACTTCTCCATGCTCCATGTCCCGTTATTTTCTAAAGCATGTATTTCTTCTTTCATACCCGTCCGCCATTTCGGATTCTTAATAGCCTCAGAAAAACTAGTTGGTTCCGTTTCTGCAAAAATAGCAGCCAAAAAACGTTTGTGCGGCAAAGAGAATTTATCACAACTAACATAATGAGCTAAGGGATACGGAGTACCTGAGGACTTTGGAGGAGTGAGTGAAGATGAAATGGGATCATGACACGATGTAGTGTAACAGCGGGTGGTGTGACAAACATAATCATTCAAACGAATTGGTGGACGTCGGATACGCGAAGACTGTTTACCCATATCGGAAATAGGCAAAGTATCCGTTTCAGAAGACCCGACCTGAGCTCCCAATTCTTCCCCAATTGTGGTGCCGAAATTCTGTACAATATCATGAACATTAGAAGCATCTGAACTGCAGACACCAACGGAACTGTTATGTGCTTCGTCTAAACGGGATCCACTCCCTGTTGTAAGAATCACGCCGGAGTCACTACGACCTGCTGCTTGGAAGCTGCTGACAGAACCGTGTGAACTGTTGTGGACGTTGCTGCCAGGCAATTGAACGTCTGTTGCTGGCTGAACGGCTGCTGCTGGCTGAATTTTTGTTGCTGTCTGAATGTTTGTCCCACTGAACTCAACATATGACCTTGAACCTAATATTTGATCACTGAGTTTACTCTTCTTATTTAATTGAGAACCTGATTGCAACAGATTTTGCTCACTTACTACAACATAATGTCTACTGTTTCTGACCGGCTGAACATCATGATGTCTACTGTTAACCACATCGCTCATATACAATGGAGAACCTGATGTATTAAAATGTGCATGTGAGATATCTACAGGACCAAGTCTGCTGCCGGACTTCTTCCTCATGTACGTCAGCATTTCTGACGGTAGAGAGCTGTTGTTGTTCCTGCTGTTGACGCCAGGTAACTCTGAACTTAACTCAACAGGTGATGTTGAACTCAACGGTAAGATGTTGTTGCCCACATCACTATTGTGGACGTCATGTTCTACAATTAATTCACCGTTCTTTGAACGCTGATCACGGTTCTGAATTGATTTCATGACAGATTCACCAAACGGAAACTCCACCTCACTAAAAACAACATCACGAGACACAAAAAAAATATTCTTGTTGAGATCATATAGCCGCCAACCTTTTTTACCAAACGCATAGCCTACAAAGATACATTTTCTACTTCGAGGAGCAAATTTATCATTTTCTTTGACCCGAGCAAAACATAGACATCCAAAAACACGAATCGCATCCAAATTGGGACTCCGATGTAGCAACAATTCATATGGAGTCTTTCCTCCTAATACCGATGAGGGTGTCCGATTAATCAGATAGCCAGCAGCCAAAACACACTCTCCCCAAAACCGAAGAGGCAGGTTTACCTGGAACCGTAACACTCGTGCAACATTCAAAATATGACGATGCTTTCGTTCTACACGCCCATTCTGCTGAGGTGTACCTACACATGAAGTCTGAAACACCATACCATTTTCCCGAAAATAAGATTTCAAACATGTAAACTCGGTTTCATTATCACTACGCAAAGTTCTAATACGCGCATCAAATTAACGATCAACCATGGAACAAAAATCTTTTAACACTCATGCAACCTCAGACTTCTCAGCAAGCAAATAAATCCACGCAGCTCTAGAATAATCATCAACAATAGTTAAGAAATATACTGCACCACAAGAGGATGGCACGTGATACGGACCCCATAAATCACAATGTATTAAATAAAAAATTGCACCAGCTTTATTAATACTTAAAGGGAAAACATCTCTAGTTTGTTTGGCCCGAAGACAAATCTCACACGACTTTTTATTCTCCTTACTAACATCTGAATTCAAAAAAGTTCCTACTTCTCCATACGAGGGATGACCTAAGCGCTGATGCCATGTCTCTACACTGTCCTTCCGCTGCACCTTGTGTATCTGCACCGCTGTCATACCCCGTAATATATAGATCCCATTTCGATATTCACCCGCTCCAATCATCATCCTCGAGGTGCAATCCTGTATGACACATAACTTATTAGTTAAGGTGACAAAATATTTAGAAGTAGTAAGAAGTTTGCCCGCAGACAATAAATTGCAATTTAACTTCGGAACAAACAAAACATTTGTCAGTGTAAACCGACTTCTAAAGTTTACAGTTCCTTCTTTGGTAGCCATCGTAATATCTCCATTTGGCAACCCAACAGGACATGCCTCAATGTCTCGCATGTTAGGCAATAATTCTAAACTCCCTGTCATATGATGTGATGCACCAGAATCAACTATCCAATCAATATTTCTCGTACCGCTAACTTTGTCGCTGGAATTCTCCATATTTTTCTGAATGTTCAACATCTTCATCAAAGTACTCCATTGTTCATTAGTAAGAGAGGGAAGTGAAGCTTTGTCTTCCTCAGTCACCCTAATCTCTGACTTTGGTTCACTCATTCCTTGGACTGCATTCGCTCTAGCCTGTCCACGTCCTCTACTAGTCCCACGACCGGCACTATATCCAACTCCACGTCCACTTCCGCGTCCTCTACCGGCATTCCACCTTTCCGGGTATCCGATAAGTTTATAACGATTTTGGACATTATGTCCAGTTTTTCCACAGTGCTTACACTGTTCAACCACATCTGTACAATCACCACCAAAGTCTTTAGCTTTAGACTGTGTGAAAAAATCCATAGCCTCTCTCTGTTCCTCATAACTCCTCGCGACTTCGCGATGCTTTTCTTCACTAATAACCATTGCGTACACTCGATTAAGGTTAGGCAACGATTCCGCGTTCAATATTGTGGAACAAACCGTTCCAAACACTGAATCATCAAGTCCCATCAAGAACTGATGCACTTGCTCGTCCTCGCGTCTTTTTAACAACTTCTCTGTAACTTTACACTTGCAACCTTTACAGTCACAAGTTAATATCGGTTCATAATTATTGATCCCTTCCGACAACATCTTCAGTCGACCAAAAAATTCTGCCACGGTCTGTCCCTGTTGTTTGCAGTTCGCCAACTCTCGCTTCAGTTGTTGAATACACGGTACATTCGCGTCAGCGAATCTCTCCTTCAAATCTTCCCAAAGCTCTTTTGCATTCTCCCAATATGTAACGGTTGAACGCAAATAGGGTTCAATGGTGTTGAAAATCCATGCTATCAACATGGAATTAATCATCCACCAATCTTCAATATCCGGACTTTCATCTGCCGGTTTCACGACGGTTCCATTCACGAAACCCATCTTTCTCTTTGCCCGCAATGCGACTCGCATTGCTTTAGCCCATTCTTCGTAATTTGTTCCCTTCAATTGTACATGAGTGACAATGCTTCCAGGATGATCTGCAGATGTCAATGTGTATGGTGTAACAAATGAATCCGATTTACCCTTCACAACACCTTCACCACCAACCATTGTCAAAGATGATACCTCTAGGGTTCTTGCTCTGATACCATAAAGAGTTTTAAGAAGAATATATTTATTGGCCTTATGTTAATTGATTACAATATATGTATTTATATACAAGAGAAGGTAACAAACTAGGAAACTCTAATAACTAGGAAACTACAACATATTTGGAAACATAATATATTTGCATATATCTAGTTTAATGCGCAAGTTAGGAAACTAGGCTCAACACCCATCCACAATATAATCATTTTTTTTTTTTTTGTATCAAGTCTATTATTTCATATAAGTTATGCCGTATAGTTTGGTATGGTGGTGAGTCTGGTGACAAGCGGCAACAATTGAAGTCTTGCCTTAATCTCAAAATAGGTGCTCTTAACAGATATCGCCACACTGTCATCCTATCGGGACCCAGAAATTTGAATCGAAAAGAAAATAATAACACCGCTCCTCTCACTCTTTATAAGAGAAAATCTGACGTTCATCTTCGCCCCTCACCCCCCTCTTTCTACAGAGAAAATCACACCAGAAAAGAGAAATCGAGAAATGGCGACCAACATTGGAATGATGGATGCTGCATACTTCGTCGGTAGAACAGAGATACTGTCGTGGATTAACTCAACCCTCCATCTAAATATCGCCAAAGTTGAAGAGGTGAAACCCTAAGCTTTTCATTTTTATGGTTTTTTAATTGATTTGTAGAAGTATTAGGATTTAGATTCTGATTTTGGGTATGATTTAATCACACACAGGCTGCATCAGGAGCGATTCAATGTCAATTAATGGATGCTGTTCATCCTGGTATGGTACCAATGCATAAGGTTAATTTCGATGCTAAAAATGAATACGATATGATTCAGAACTACAAAGTTCTTCAAGATGTCTTCAATAAACTCAAGATCACAAAGGTTAGTCTCCTTTTCCCCCTAATTTTTTCGTTGCCCTAGTTTTCTCTTCTTAATGACGTAACTTATCAATGGATCTGAGTATTGTTTATAATTTTATTTTAATTTCCTAGAGAATATTGATTGTTTAGGGGTTTTACATAAAGAGTGACAAGAATATAGGGTTTCTTCTTAAGGTTTTACTTTTGTGGTTTTGTAGCACATTGAGGTCAGTAAGCTTGTTAAAGGAAGGCCTCTTGATAATCTGGAGTTTATGCAGTGGATGAAGAAATACTGTGACTCCGTTAATGGTGGTCAGATGAACAGGCAATTTTATGTCCCCCTTTATCCTTTCTGAAAATCTCATTTGGTTGTTTGAACACTATTTCTATTTGTTTCTTCTCCAACTGAATATGCTTTATCATTGGTCTTGTGTTATTTAGAATAATTTGATCTGTTCATCTGTGCTTCGAAGTTCATCTTTTCTTTGCACCATTACTTGACCTGAATATTTTAGGGGTTCTCTAATTTGTGAATCTGTTACTGGCTAAAACAACAAGTAGATGTCCTAAATTTCACCTTATCAGAGATAATCGCCACAACCAAACAATTCCGAAATATTTTATCTGAGATTTCCGCAAATTATGTCTTACTCTGTAACTAGAACACTAATAGGCCGAAGTTTATAAGCTCTTTGTATTTGTTTATGGGAATGCATCATAGAGAAACTCTCCTTGGCTGCTCTATTTATAATCCTGGTATAATTCTTAGCTAAGAATATAGACATCAGGAAACCTGCGAATTATCTTGTAATATAAAATGAATTTTCTTTATGATTACTGCCTAATTTTTTAAACTACAAACTGTTAGTCATTTCATTATACTGTTTTGGATTTGAATTTCAGTTACAATCCTTTGGAAAGAAGAGAGGCTTGTAAGGGAGGAAAGGATCTCAAAAGAACTTCATCCAATCAAGCTCCCGTTAAGTCTTCGACTGCTGGTTCGAGAACCCATCCTTCTCAGAACACCCGCCGAACTGATTCATCTTCTTCACACCAGTTGAATCCATCAGCTAAACCCTCAAGACCGGCTTCCAGCGGAGGACCTGCTCCCAGTGTTGAACCTGCTTATGAAAAACAGGCGAGTACAAGTAAACTATTATAGCAACCGTTTTTCTCTCAAAGAGTTTGAACTGGAGAAGCTTAACAATTTTGTACAAAAACTGCAGATTACTGAGCTAACGCTGTCGGTTGATACCCTTGAGAAAGAGAGAGATTTCTACTTCGCAAAGTTAAGGGATATTGAAATCTTGTGCCAAACTCCTGAGATAGAAAGCTTAGCTGTAATGTCCCATCTTCATTTGTTTTTGGAATTTGTTATGTTTAAGTACCAACAAATAGAAAAATTTAAAATGTGCTTAATTCATCTGTTTCTTTGTCTCTTTTTTTATAGGTTGTTGGTGCAATGCACAAAATATTGTATTCTACAGATGTCAATGCATCACAGCTTGAAGAAGCCCAAGCTATGATTTCTCAAAAGTACCAGAATCAATCTGTGGTCCAAGAAGAGGAAAAGGAAAAGGAAGAAGCAGTAGCAGACCAATTACCCAAGCTAGAAAGCCAAAAGAGAAAGAACATCTTAAATATTGAGGTTAATGTCGCTGCAGATTCAACATTGTCCCCAAAGCGAAGAATTTCTGATGCCTCTGATGTCCATAGCAGTGGATCTCCGTTGGTTAGTTGCTGATTAAAAGTTCTCATGGTTCGAAAATCATAATGCCTTTTGTTATTACATGGTCACAAAATCTGAGTCAGAATGAGTTGAGACTTGAGAACTGCATAATAATAGAATAGGCGCTTCTTCACTCTGACCCCTGTGTTGAGAAGTGACTATATATCTGGATGATTAATTACCTACCGTTAGGGAAACAAAGATACTACTAGTAAGTCACTCTAGGTATAGATTGGTTATAGTTTTCTTTTGCATTTTTTGGAAACTGATCGGGCTTCTTTGAACATCATCTTGTTGATCTAGAGAGTGACCCATTCTACAGATGTGTTCAACTTTTATATGGATTTTAGTTCAGTTTAGTTGATGTTGTTTAACATCTTCCACCAGTATTTTTTTCCAATTTCAATTATGTAATTGGCTACACCACTTTCTGCTTGTCTGGTCGAAGGAATGGAGATAGGCAGGCATCTGACTAAGCTACATATATATCGGTTTTATACACCAGATTTATACACCCCTATGTGTCATACATCTAGACCCTGGGGTGGGATATGATGAACCCATTGGGCCCCTTAGCGGGTCCCGGGCTGAATGGCATAAACCAGTACGGTAGCGATACATAAGCTGGGTATGATTTTGGTGTACAAATCCGGTAGATGGGAAGCATTTTGGAAGCCAGACTATAAAGGTATGTATATTAATTACTGAATCATAAGAATCCCACATATATTTTGATGATTATGTATTTATACTAATCAAGGAGAAGACATAGTAAACTATGATTATGTATTTATAAATTATACTAATCACAAGGAGAAGACATGGTAAACTATTAGAACTTCTTTTCCTGCTATCGCTAAAATCTTACTAACTTATGGTACTTAGAGTGTCCACAGTCGTTGGACCAAATGATGGACCAAATCCATATTTGGTCTTTGATCTGTCATTTGTCAATCATAATGGGACGAGTATTAATACTCTTTGGTCAGGATTTGTTATTGTTCACGACCAAAAATGGTCTGAGTTCCAGACCAAATGAAGTATAGTCGCGCAGGCATGTAGTTAACCGTCTGGTTCTAGGCTTGCATGTAGTTAACCGTCTGGTTCTAGGCGTGCACGTAGTTAACCGTCTGATGGCAGGCGTGCAGCTACGATTAAGTTTCAAAACACGGGCGTTAACCAAATTTACGCCTGATGAAGTGTTCACCCAAATGTACGCCTGATGAAGCGTTACAGTAGGAGCACGCCCAGTTACAGGCGTTAACCAAATCAACGCCCCAATAAAGCGTGAAGCTAGAGATCCGCCTTCTCCTTGCGTAATGCTAAGGCTCCGCCCCACTTCAATTCGTAAACTGGAGTCTCACATCTTCTTCCTCCATTTTATCTTCTGTATTTATATTTTTTCTTGGAGTCTCACATCCCTCCCTCGACTTCGATTAGATAGGTATGTTTTTATTTATTTTTTTGAGAATCAAACTGTGTACAACCATCAATCTTGGGTTTAAGTGGAATTTGTTGATTGAGAAATAAACTTTTACAATGAATATGGAGTTCTATTAAAATGGTGTAGTTGTTGTCGATGGGTGAACAACTGGTGGTGGTTGATTTTATCCATTGGTATCAAGAGAAGAACATCAAGCTAATCTACTACAAGCGAGTGTTATGAGAAAGCAAAGGTCTGATTGACTGATCTATTGACATGGCCATGGTGTTATTGCTAAATCTGGGGTTGCTAGCCATGAATTACTTGAGTATGTATCAAGCGTTAGAAGGGATTTTAGGGTTCAAGAATGACATGGAGATAGAACTGGCAGAGAATTGGGTGTGTTGAATAAATATAAGATGTTGAACATTGACGTTGCTGAGGTTTGAAGAAATAGAGAATTGAGAACGAGTTTGAAATAGAGAGTTTTTAGCAGCTGAGAACGAATTAAGAATGGGTTTATGTTGGATTCCAGTTTACATTGAGAATCATGCGTTGATTTGAGCGTCCGCTTGGTCTTCTAGGTGTGCGTCTACGGATCCGCCCGGTTCTTCAAGCGGTTGGCTAGCTGCACGCCCGTCTTTTTCCGCACACGATGCACTTACACGTGTATACAACTGATCGGGCGTATGACTATGAAACCACCCCATCAGGCGTTCGTCTAAGAAAGCGCCCGTCTATGGGGCGTACGTGTAGGGGTGCGCCTGCGTAGTTTTCGTTAACGCCTCCCATCAAGCGTTCAACCAAATGTCCGACACAAGCGTTTTCTTAGGCGTATGCCCGTCTCAACAAATGTATACCCAGACGTCCGCCCAACTACAAGCGTTAGATTGGACAACCGCACGATCATTTTTAGTTGTTAACCCGTAGTATCTGGGCCGGACCAAAGAGTAAAATTTTTACTCTTTGATTTTTGGTTTGGTCTTATGACTGGACGCCCTTAGTACTGAGAGGAAATAATTTAGAAGCAAGTTTTGTCCTTCTTACTAAATAACTGTAAAGTAACGTCTCCTTTTTTATGAAAATGATATAAATTTCCTTCCGAAGCTCCCGAAGATCAAAAAGTAATATACTCTTATTGAACGGCTAATCCATCGGTCGTCTAACAGATAGAATGGAGGAACAGATTTATTCTCAGGAAAGAAAAAAGAGAATAAAACCACTAAGAATAACAAATAGATCTTCATCTTATCGGTTCAAAGCAACATGACGGGTTGAGGAGGAGTAAATTCCCACGAAAATTTTTGACGGAATTCTCCCACCAGAATGCCAACCCGATCCTAAAATCTTCAGATTAGATGCCCACCTGAGATGGGTTGAAGCTCATGAACCTCTCCATGCCGATATCGACTACAAGAAAACTTGTGGAATTGGACCGGGCATGCCATTTACCAAAGCAGTCCGACCCCAGGATCCTAGTACTGATGTGGTGGGTTTGGTTCCTTGTGCTGTTGGGGGAACCGCCATTAAAGAGTGGGAAAGGTGCTCATCTATATGAAAAACATGGTGAAGAGAGTTAAAGCATCAATCTGATGCGGTGGAGAGATCAAAGACATTCTTTGGTATCAAGGTGAGATCAATGTAGTAATATCGGATTTCGGTTCGTACCAGTCGAGAGCGATACATTGGTACACCTTTGTATCAGGGATATTTTTGTTTCCAAATATCGGTCCACATATTTTATACCTATAATTATTATATCAAACGTTTTTTTCTATATTTGACTCATAAAGATATAAAACTAGTACTCATTTTTCTAAAATATCATAAAAAACATGAGTAACAATTGAAAACCCTAGAACAATGATAAGAAATTCGTTTTTATTTATTTTATTTTATTTAAATTAAAAACTCTAATTTCGGCCTTACCGGTCCATTCGGCCATTTCGATTAAACCGTATCGGTCAATATCGGCCGATATTTTCGGACAAAAACCGTTCTACCGATATAGGTTATTTCATATCGGGTGAGGGCCGATACCGGTAAAATCGGCGATATTTCGGCCGTACAGGCCGAAATTAACTATAGTGGGTGAGAGTGATACATCAACTCAACACGATGATGACACATATAAAGCCAATATGGAGAGATTCATCCACAACGTCCGTTCCGATCTTTGTTCACCTACTCCCCAATTATTCAGGTTGTTGTTCGATCTTATGTATTTGTTGATTGAGTCAATGATATGAGTTGACTCAGTGTTCTGATTTTTTTTATTTTTTTTTGAAGCATAACTCACTGTTTTGATGATCGCAGGTTGCAATAATATCAGGGGATAAGATGTGGCTAGAGAAAGTGAGAGAATCGCAATTGAGAATTGATATGCCAAATGTCGTTTGTGTGGATGCTAAAGGGTTGGAATTGAAAGAAGATAATCTCCATCTGACTACTGAGGCCCAAGTGAAACTTGGAAACATGTTGGCTGATGCCTATCTCAGGAATTTCGTATTATCCTTGAAAATAATGTTAAATTTAGAGGGGGCGAATCCCAGATAATACAGATATGAAAAGAGTACTACTCTAATCCAGAAAATAATACAACTGTCAAATTACACAGAAAAAACTTCTTTTCTCAGTCTTACTGACTGAGTATTTATAGTATTCTGAAACTCTCTGATATCCTACACGTGGCTGATCTTGACTTATCCACCACTCTTGTGCATTAAGTCCGTACACGTGTCTTTTGATGACATTTCCTTTTCTCAAGCACCCGCTTTTCAGATATCGGGCGGCCTTATCGGAGGGTTTGCTTTGCTGACGTGTGTTCTTCTTCTCACAATTGCTTTATCTTGGGTTGGCGTCATGCCTAGATCCTTATACGATACAACACTCGTCACAATCATTTGATATTTTACTCTTCCACGTGATGAAGGATCACCCATACGACGACCTCCCCTACAACAAACCCCTCTTACCTTTCCTTTCTTCATTTTTTCATCTCTTTCTTCTTCTTCTCCCTCACCTTTCCGTCCGCGTGAACATCCTCTCATGTTCATGCGGACACACCACTTACTTCTCCTTATTTCCCTCACTTCTCTCTCCTTCTGTCCGCGTGAACATGGGAGGATGTTCACGCGGACACACCACCACCTATTCTTTCCTTTTTTCCTTTTCTTCCCTTATTTCTCCCCTGCTTCCATTCCTATCCGCATGAACATCCTCCCATGTTCATGCGCACACACCCCCGACTAATCTTCCTCCTTCTCTTCCCTTCTTTCTTCTTTTCTTATTCTTGTCCGCGTGAACAACTCTTCATCTTCACGCGGACACAGAAATACTCTTCCTCCCCTTTCTCTAATCATCTCTCACTTGATGTTCTATCCCTGGTCACACAACCATTCATTATCTTTCACTTCCTCGTCGTTCACCTCCTATGTGTATGAGTATATTTTTTAGGATAAATCCCTATTTTCCCCTTTTCTTAATTTTGGGATATCTACATTAAGTCCCCTGGTTGTTCGGTTAGGTGTCAGGCTATCCGACAGTCATATATCCCAGAATTCCAAGTCCTCGAGTATTATAGGAGTCCCAGGGTATCAGTATTGTCTCATGATTCGGTCTCATTTCTGAGCATCTTTTAACGCCGCATTTCGTTTTCTCATTCCACTTTATAACCCTTTCTCATTTCATTCCAACAACATAAAAATTTTGTTTTTCATTCTTTCTCTCATTTCTACTCCATCATTTTCTGGTGTCCCTTGTTTTCTCACTCCCTTCTTATTTTTCACCATGAGTTCCTTCGAGGAGGACTACTACGACAAAAACTTCCAAGGCAATGACGACTTCCTCTCATTTACTTCTCAACGAACTGATGATGATCCCTACATCGTGATAGGTACTGGCAATGGTGCCAAGTCCTTGGCTTCCTCCGTGCTCAACACTATGAAAATTATGCCAATGACCATGTCCTCTTAAGAGACACTTTCTTTCAATCTCTATCTCAACTTGATAATCATGATAATCTCTTCGTTCGTGATTCTAGGTGGTAACTTGGATGCGAAAATCCTTCACCTCGTTCATTAAACCTAAATATGACCCCCTACTTTATTATTCATCAAGGTGACCACGTCCTTCCTGGCGTATCCTTCCTTGCTACTGGTTGTCCCTCTACCTAATGGCCAACATGGGTTGAACGCATCCTCACTAATCCATTTCTTCGTTCTCTTATTAAAGGTCTTATCATTTTTGACGCCATAGAGGTATCTTTGCATCGGCACATTACCCGTTCTACTTCAGAACTCATTCGCTTGGTCTTGAGATGGGTACCAGAGGTACATACATTTTTATTTGCCTGGGGGAGGCGACTCCCATTCTAGAAGAAGTGGAGGCTTTGATACGGCTTCCTATCTGTGGTTTTCACCTTTTTGAGGGAACAATTGGCGATAAAGCATTAAACGACGATGACCGAAAGTTGTTGGGTATTCTGAAAAGTGGCTTGAAGATACTCTACTTCAATCCCTTCTAGCAAAAAGGCTTCCTCCACAGTGACCCAAGACCATGGGGTTTCCTCTAGCCGACCTTGACGCGGTACAGACAGGCGCGCTGGCTTCCCAGCTTGGATTCAATTATGGTTATCACTACGTATCGAAGAAGGATCTCAGAATCCTACCATCCCCGATGAGCTACGAGTCATTGATGATCGCACCGAGTTTGCTGCCTTTTTAGCTTATTGGCTTGGTCATGATTTGTTTGAATACCCTAAAAAGGATGCTCTAAATGACAAAATTTTGAACATTGATGTCTTGATGTCACGAGGTGTGACTTTTCCTTTGGATCCCATGTTTCTAGGAGGATTATATCATTACCTGGATGTCCTAGTCAGTGACCTTCGATGGGCTAACGACGAAAGTTTTATCGTGGAAAGTTTTGTTCCCACCGCTTTCTTGCATGTATGGATATGGGAGAATTTTAGGGGATGTAGTCCTAAGGTGAAGCCACTAGTCCTTGACAATGGGGAACTTAAGGATCATGGTCGAAGTCGTCAAGTGCGTACGCCATTTAGTCACCACGGGATGGAGTTATATACGAAAGTCGCCCCAAACGTGTCTCTATCTTGGGTGACATTATGGATGATGTTAAAGCCTTTACGTTCTTTCCTTACAATGATGGTGTTTGTAGTCCTGCCACCTATAGTTTCGTTGTTAATGAAGTTAATCATTGGGCTCACATTAGTTCGAATATTGGCGTTGGTCCCTATTGGGATTTCATCGCTGCCACCATCCCTGGTTCTCTACCCTGTTTCTTTGGGGGTGCATTCTTTGCTAAGTCCTATAATATAGATCATGTAGCAGGGCAAGTTGGATATGATCAAGGGTGTTCTACGATCATTACTGTATCCACCCTGATCACTCCTTGTGACATATCCAATAGCTTTGATTGGTTTGTCTTTCGCTCTAATGTTGATTTTCTTAATGTCTTTGTTGCTCACCGCCAATATCTTGTCCTTGATCGTCCTTTGGCAATGACTCGTGGCTGGTGTACATTTTGGTCTCGTGAGGTTGAAATGATAGTGGATTTCGGTTCTTCTTTTCCCATACATGAATCTGCACCTGATATTCCTTGCATGAATCAGTGTGGACGCATAAAGATATGTCCAACTTTCCTTACGGAATATAATCTTCATCCTTCTTTTAAGGGTAGGAAAGAAAATCCAAATGGGCGTCGTAGACCTGTCTCTGATAGTACTAATTCTCAGATTAAGGAAGTGATCTCAGTACGTTAAACACAAGATGCTTCTTCCAACACACATGGGGTATATGTTACTCCTCCTCCTCCTCCCCCTTCTTTTTTCTTTTTTTGAAAAGAAAAGAAGTCACAAAATTTAACTTTATTTTGTGTTTCATATGCACGTGTTTCGTCTCTTTTAGTATTTTCACATATACGTATGTGTGATTTGCAGGTTGTTACTAAAGGTATGAATAATCTACGTCAGCGTAATCTCGGTAAAGTCCCCATTCCCGTTTTTTCTGAAGGTTATCAAGAAATTTTTGGTTTCTCTACGCCTGAGGAGTATAACATCGAGACTCTTTATTAGGGCTGCACAAACCCGACCCAGACCCGTCACCCGACCCGCACCCGCCAGTTTTGACCCGACCCACATCCAACCCGCCGATAAACGGGTCGGGTGTGCATGACACATTTCTTTACCCACCTTCTGACGGGTCGGGTGCGGGTGACACCGTCTCTCACCCAACCCACCCGCCAAACCCGCCGAAAATCTTCTTCCTTTTTTTTTCCTTCTTATTCCATAAGTGGGACAGTTCACCTCACTCTCTCAACGTCCAACTACCATTAGCGCAACGTCTTTCTTCTACCCCGTTTCTACTACCACCAGCAACTTCGATAATTGAAATCCGTTTAAATTTCAGATCTTCCTTCGTTAGTGTTTTATGATCAAGTTTTAGATCTACGGTTTTATGGGTTTTCATTAAAGGTGTAAGTTAGGGTTTTATAGTAAGACGTGTTTTCATGAATCAATGATCTTATTATGCAGTTCAGTTGTGATGGTATTTGGTTCAGCATCTTCCCTTTTTTTCCTTCTTCTTCCCCAATTCGATTTTTATTGTTCCCATTCAAAACAATCTTAAGCAGACAAAAGATTTTGGTTTTTAAAGGCAATCTGAACTCAACCCACCCGTATTCGGCCAGTGGTTCATCTCGCAGAGGTAGGGGACTTTTCTTCCTTTTTCAACGATGGTTTTCAATTATCTTTTTGCTAATGAATATTTGATAAGAATTTCTTTGATAATTTGTGATTCCAACAAATCAACGAATGGGTATTTGCAATTTCGTCTAACTTTGTGTTTAGTTGTGTAATTGAAATTGTTGGTTAATTGAAAAAATATGAAGAAACCCTTAAATTTTTATTTTTCCCTGATTTTGATTAGGTGGTCGAGAGTGAAATAGCATGAATTTTTCCTTTCTTGTTGATGACACTCTCATATTGTTTGGTTGATTTTGTAAGTGAAATGTTAACCCTTTACAGTATGGGTTGAGACCATTGATTGATTTTTGTGTGCTACCATACAAAAGATAATGGTCAGTGGACTGTTGGAGTTGTTTGAAGACCTGGGTTAGCTGGAAATTCAGTTTCCAAACGAGGAAACACTGATGGAGAAGATGGCAATGAGAAGGTCGATGGTGGTTTGTGGCAGTTCACGATGGAGAGGAGAAGACGATGGATGCTGCCGACAATGTTGAAGAACATCGCAATGAGTCGCTGATGGTGATTGCGGTCGAAGTAATGGCAGTAGGTTATGATTGTACAGCTCTTCTCGGTGATTAATGGCAGAGACAATGATGGTTGAAGCTGTGATTGATGGAGTTGTGGCAATGATCGGTAGTCACTACGGATGGCATAAAAATGGGTTCGAGAAGAAGGTGTGGTCTCTGAGAAGAAGATAGGTATTGCTGGTAATCAAGATGGAAGCTGGTTGATAATGGTTTCGATGATGTTCAACAGGGTTGCTGTTGTGGGTTTAAAGATTCAGTCATGGCAGTAAATGTGATACGAATCTGCGGTGTGGTTGTTGAGTTAAGAAAATAAGAAAGAAGAAAAGAAGTGGAACCATTAAAGGTAGAGGTGATCAATGTTTGATTGCTCGAGTTGTTCGTAGCAGTTAGAGGCAGCAAAGGGAAAGAAAGTCAATGGTGATTGGTGTTGTTTCAAGGAGAAGTCGAGCAGTGATTCAATGATGGTGGAGTTTGGGTCATTGAGTTAGCAGTAATCATAGTTGCTCGAGTTCAGTGAATGATAAGAATGGAACGGTGCTGTGACCATTGATTGATTACTTGAAAAACCTCATCCCTTCGGCATTTTCCTTATGAAATTTTTGTGAATCAAGTCTTAGTCTTGATGTTTCATTTGGTATCCATTCACATTTTCTTATTTGATTAGAAAGAATGGTTTTAATTAATTTATGTGTGGTTTTCTGGGGAGTGACCCGCACCCGACCCGCCGAAATGGCGGGTCAGAACCGACCCGACCCGTCCTGCGGCGGGTTGGGTGCGGGTGAGGCCAAACCCGACCCACCCGACCCGATGTGCAGCCCTACTCTTGATCATGATTCATTCTCCAATTTTTTCGGAATTTTTTTCTTATTTCACTCTCTCTTTATTGCTTCAAATATATAAATACTTGATTGAGTTTCTTTTATATGCTTCTTATTTCTATTTTACTTTTCTCTTTCTTATATTTGCAGAGCTAAATCCTGACTCTCCTTATCTTCCTATAAACATTTCTTCTCACCCTTTAAAGTTGCAGGTAGTTGTCTAATAATAATATTTTTTTCAGGAAATGAGTAAGCAAGGTCGTCAAGGGTCCGAAGTTTTAAACTCATCGATCTATTTCAAGATGAAACGTACCCGTGATGCCGCTCAGTCTCCACAAAATGAGACAAGGAAGGAATCATCTTCTAATTGTTCCACTACCCACTCCACGCATGTGTCACCCCATATTGCTGTTAACAAAAACAACAATGAATCCCCTCCTCGTCCTGATGAGGTTGATCTTCCCGCTTTTAACCCCTTTGTGGATAAATCTATCCTTAATGGATGCCAAGACTACCAAGAGGTTTGTGGTTTTTGGGTTTCTCCTCGTCATATACAATGTCATGCTAGGATCTTCATAATCATGGTCATATGGCAAGCACCAAGCCAATTCTGTTAGTCAAACTAACGCTTTCTTGGACATCATTGCTTGTCTGCGGAGTACACGAGCCCCTCTTCCAACACCTTCTATGATGATATCTTGGAAGATAGCGATTGATCTTTGCTATGATTATATGCGCTTCAAATTAAGTGGCTCATGGACTCTTGGACTAGGTTGGATGAGAGGTTGAACAATCATCTTACTCAACTTCCGCAAATAAATTTTTGACCATCAAACTCGTATAACGCAGTATCAGGAACAACTCGTTGTTCTTAACGAAAAGCATGCCTCTGCTTTAAAGGTCGTTAGCACTTCCTTTGGTGAGATAGAGGAGGTGCAACGCGCTATAGGAGAAGAAAATCGCATGCTACGTGAGTCTGAAGATGAGCTTCATTCTCGTTATGCACGAGCTTGATCATGGTCGTTATGGTCTTACAATCATAATGTGCTTATGTGTTTGCTATATGTTATTTGTGTACTCTGTTTGCTTTGTTATCTGTCAGAACTTTATGATCTTATGTTGTTTCTCTTCTTGTAAATATGGTATCTGATATTCAGCTATTAATATAAGTATTCTATGTTTTCAAGTTTTTGTTTCCTCCTTGGGAGTCGTGTTTCCTAACTAGTATAAATATCTCATATATTTCATTGCTTATGCTTATTATTCAAAACCAAATCCTTAGGTTATATATTATCTCGTCTGTCACTATCATGACATATTCGCGTATCATAGCTCAAGTTTCTGCACTCTCCCATATGTCAAGCGTATTCCATATATGTGTAGTGCAGTTTGAGCACCTTCAAATTAGCAATGACCTAGAGCTAACCCGTATTGACTTTGAAGTTTCCTTGATGAAACTAAGTGGTCGTAGCATTCCTTTATCTCTAGCGGCTCAAAGATTATTTATTAAATCTGAGCGAGTACGATTTTTCATACAGAGTCTTGATTGTCGCTGCATTATCAATATTATTGAATCTGCTCTTGCTCGTAGGCGCAATGTAGTGGCTTTTTAAAAAGGAAAAAGTATATCCTCCCCACCCATTTTTGTGTGTGTGTGTGTGTGTGTGTGTGTGTGTGTTTTGTGTTTAGAATGAAGCCTATATAAACCCCACATCGTTCTGCTGAACATGTTATCACTTGTAGAGAGATATGGTTATTCGCGTACGCGGGTATACACTAACTATGACTGAAGTACCACGAGCTGTGTTTACTTTTGATTTGAAGAAAGAGATTAATCGTCTTAATTTGTTGAGAAGAGATATCTCTATACTCCTTCAACACCCATTAACTCAATGTGGCATGATGGATGAAGTTCTGAGGGGCATCATTAAACTTTGGAGATGGATGACAGTGCGAATGTTATCCCTCATATTTTGGTCAATATTCATCGTCGCGTGACTATGGGTCGTATTGCTCTTGTTGCAGCTCGTGTTCGATACGATGATGTTTCATCGATGATTGCCGATTTAGATAAGGAAATAGCTCGTTGTCAAGCTTCCCTTACTATTTCTGATTGAACTTTTTTCTTTCTTTTCTTTTCTTCTTCTATTTTTTTTTTTTTTGTGTAATACTTCTTATCAGTGTTCTAAGTTATCATATATGTATTTTGTTTTATTTTATCTGTTTATGTATCGGCGTGTTTATCCATGATGTACCCATTCAACTTTGAACATGATGAACTTAAATGTGAAATCAACCGTTTGAAATCTCTGAAGTTCGAAGCCATCACCTATTCACTTTAAGAGGCTCGTGATCATGCTTTCCGAGCTCGTTCTGCTTTCTTAGATCAACAATGTATTATGATTATGGTTTTTCAAGCCAATATGTCAGCTTGTCGAGAAGATCAAGTAGAGCAATGTGGTATCACTCTTGAGGCGGATTTATCCAAGGCAATTCAGCGTGTGACTGGTGCCTTGAAAATTATCAATTTTATTGAAAAACAAGTTGTTGCTTGTCATGCAGAGCTCGTTTCCCTTGGCAATGCATGATGTGTTTATCATGTTGGTATGACCAAATTTATGTGAGTTCTTGATAAGGGCATAATACATACATATTTATCACCTAATTTATATTTGGTAGTACTTGATTTTATACTATTAATATATTTTTATTGCTTTAATAGGTGGTATGCATAAAATCCGAAGTTACGAAAAAAATACGGCTAAACGAGCTAAATTTCCAATGCTAGCTTACAGTGTTGATACGGCTGAGAAAAAAAAAGGACGTCTTCAAAGAGAAAACTTCTCATTCAGGACCTGACAGAAAACAAAAGGTGAAGAGAAAGGTTGGTCAGCATTGAGACAAAAAGAAGTGCCATGTTGGGTGGTCGAGATAGCATGGGACAGAGAAGGTGGTTGGGTTGAACAAAAGGAAGAAAGAGAGTTGGACGTTGACAAGACCAATCGGTTGAAAGAAAAGATGAAGTAGGCTGTGGCGTCAGATGTTGGGTGAGAGTAATAGGCTGTCAGCCTGTCACGTGAAGAGAAGGTGGGGTTGCTGTAGTTTAGGAAGTAAGGTGCGAAGAGGAGCGGAAAGGTCAGACAAAGTATGATATGAGCTAGAATCGAGAAAGCAAAAAGAGTATGTTGGCAATATTGGCTAGGAGTTGGTGAAAGAGAAGTCATATTTCTTTTAAGTTGGGTTGACCGAGTAAGGGTGATTGACATGATGAAGTGAGAGCATACCTAGGCTATGGTTAGAGGCGTAGCATATGGGGTGCGTCAGGTGGAGTATAAAAGGACGGTTAGAAGACTTTTGTTGGCTTCGCTGGAGTTTTTCTTTTTAGGTTTTCTTTGAGGGATACGGTAGAGGGAGTAGACTAGGTTTGGTGGAAGGAATAACTAGAACCTATGGAGAGGTTAGGAAAGTAGGTTGAAAATAGGGACGAGAGATATGCATTGATTCGAAGAGAAGGTACAGATACAACACGTGAAGAAGAAAGTGAGAATCTAGAAATAGAAGAAGTCAGAGGAAGAAAGAAGAGAAGAAGGGGCTACCGTGTATGGGCGTATATAGGAGAGAGAGCGTGAAAGTGAGAGAAGGAATTGATTGCTGACGCACATGAAGTCAAGAAGGATTTCTTCTGATTTGTTCTTCTGGGTTGGAAACTGTACTTGAGAAGAAAGGACAACGCACGTTTTTGGGTTTAATTCTTTCTCTCTATTCCTGTTAATTATTTTTATGGATTTTAAGAAATCCATCTCCATGTTCTAATTAATTTGTAGCTAGGATTTAACGTTGAAACCACTTAAAGTTTTAGATCAATTAAATCGACTTATTTGATACAGAATTAATAGGATAACAAATATGTTTGTCTACTTATTTGATATTTCATGCTTGGGTTAAATCCTTAGATGGGGTATGCTTAGAAGAGCCGGATATTATTTGTGAACCTATAATTAGTTTCGTATTATATTCTCGCTAACGCAATTAGATGGTGTATGCATGAGACTTAGAGCTTTTGATGCGCCATGCTTAGGGTGTTCCAGTGATATTTGCGACTCTAATACATATAATAGGTGATGTCGATAGAACGAACAATAGATGAATATTCAGGATTATGTTTCACTTCAGTAATTAAATAGAAATAGTGGTGGATACTGAAAACCCTGGTTACTGTTTCTCCCATTTGATTTATTTGATTAGTTTATTTTATTTTTCTATTATTATTCTTTTGAAAATTCCAAAAATATTATTCTTGATTAGTTGATTAGAGATATTGATTGCATTATTGTCCCTGCTCCCTATGGATTTGAACCGTACTTGTCGTTGTCTGCATTGTAGACACCGTGCGATTGCGATAATTATATATAGGGTATTCTAAAATCCTATCAGTTCTCCTCGAAGGATAATCTTGTATCAAATTCTAAGTTGCTTTTGAATGACAATGATCTTCTAAAGTTGGCACCATTTTTTTTGTATACACATATTTTCGTGTTGTTATTGAACAATCTACTTGTCATGTTGGATATATTGTCGTAGTATGTTATACTTCTTGGTATTGATAGAACTTCAGCATTTGTCATCATCTTATTCGTAGTAGACGCTCGCTCCTTATAGGAATTTTAATAGATATTACCCATCTGAGGGCGTTTACTCATCGTAGAGCAGATCGTCTCAGAAACTCTCCCACTCATCGGTAGGCGGCCCTTTGACTAGTATTCGCTTATTTTAGAACTCATAATGTTATACCCATCTGAGGGGGTGTGTGTGCTCATCATAGAGCGTGTAAAAGTAACACAGGATGATATTGTGCCAAATAGGAATCATTTTATTCATAGATAAGTTTCATTACATGTAAAAAGTTTTTTAGCCAAATTCCATTGACCTTATCATTGGGTTTTCCCTATATGAGTCTTCCGTCTAGTCTCTCTAGCTTGTAGTAACCGCTCTCTGCTGCCTCACGAATATGAAATGGTCCTTCCCAGTTAGGAGCAAACTTCCCCGCACTTGCATTCTTTGGCACATGAGGTGCGATAGACAACACTAGGTCTCCTACAACAAATTTCCTTGGATTGGCCCGTTTATTATATGATCTAGACAACCGATCTCGATAATTCTCTGTATGTCAAGCCGCTTTCTCCCTCCTTTCGTCGATGCAATCTAGAGTTAAGAGTCTTCTTTTATCATCAATCGCTAGACCACTAGCCGCAAGCACCCGAGCTGAGGCTACCACCACCTCTGCTGGTATATTGCATCAGTCCCATAGACCAAGCTATAGAGAGAGGCTCATGTCGAACTTCTCTTAGCAATTTTGAATTCCCATAGCACCATTGGTAACTCCTCATGCCATACTCAATTGTTATCGTATAGGTTGCCACACAAAATTCGTAACAACGTTTTGTTAGTTACTTCGGCCTGTTCATTTCCATGTAGGTAGTAGGGTGTGGACGTCTTGTGTTTGATATAAAAGGAATTGAGCAAGTCCTTTACGTTACTATTCACAAATGGGGTTCCGTTGTCAGAGATGATGCATACTGGAATGTTGAAACGACTGACAATGTATTCCTTGATAAAGTTAGCAATCGTGCTTCCTATGGTGCTCTTCAGAGGTAAGACCTCAATCCATTTGGTAAAGAAATCAGTCGTCGTGACAATATATTCATGCTGCTTTTTCGACCTAGGTGTGATTTGTCCGATATGTCGAGACCCAGATATGAAATGTCCATGGCTTGAAAATGTAATGTAGGATTGTGTGTGGTACATGTATGAGATTCCCATGCAACTTACACTATTCACACTTTTGTACATACGTAGCCGTGTCTTGCTCCATCGTCGGCCAATAGTAGCTTGCATCATACAGTTGGGTGAACAACTTAGCTTTTCCTTGATGCTCCCCATCATGAGTTATTTCTATCATTATGGTTGCTTTGGCAGTACTCAGGCACTTGAGTGGTTGTTGACCAAAACTTCTTCAGAACAGCTCACCTTCAACAACAAATAACCTTTATGACTTCTTCTTTACTTTCCGAGCCAAATCCTTCTCATCTAGAACTCTCCTCGTGTCAAAAATTCCTATATGCAGTACGCCAATCATCCTCGACGTCCTCAACCATATCGATTTCTGCCAGTTTAGGTGCCTCCTGACATGGAATAAACTTATCTTATAGCATTGTTGCATGGATGATCATGTCTGTCCAGTAATATCCCGCTCTTTGAATTCACCTATGCAACACTATCAACGAGTTGTGTCCACAGGTGAGGTTGTGTATCTCCTATATCTTTTCTTGCGCTTCCTCTTGAACAAGACACCTACTCAACGCTCCTCCTGGTGATACAAAGTAGAGAGTCCCATTTATGAGTGTGTATACCTTCAACAACTTCCACGGCAGCTGACGCTCTTTCGAGGAACAATTAAGGTCTGAGATGATGGGTCTACGCCAATCATTTTATTCCTCAAATATGATATCTTCTACTCATATTGATGGTGTGGTTATTCGTACTACTGTCATCGTTTCGTTATCACTACTTGCTAGCTGGAGACCAGATGCCATTGTATCCAAGACACCAGCATGTCTGTTGGATATGCGGTTCTTGTGTTGTATGACCACCTGTTTGAAATGTTGAATTAGTCGTTGAGCTCGATCTATATACACAGCTAGGGTTGGTTCTTTCACTTGGAATTCTCCGTCCATCTGATTAACCAATAATCTTGAATCTCCTACGACTTCCAAATGCTTAACATGGATCTTATTAGCGATAGTTAAATCGATGAGGAAACTTTCGTACTCTGCTGCATTGTTAGTACATCGGAAGTCTAGCTCGAATGAGTATGAGGTACTTTCCCCTTGAGGGTCGATTAAAACGTTACCATCTCCGCCTTAGTCACCATATGACGACCCGTCGAAGTACATCTTCCAAGGTGACTCGTCTTCTATCATAGTTACCTCTCCATATAATTCTATATAGATCTTTGTGTTATCTGATCCTGGAAAAGAAGCTAGTAAATCTATGATTTCTTGTCCTCTTAGTCCATTGGACGAAGTGGAATAAATGAGAACTTTAATATTTACAACGCCCATTTCCCCATCTTGTCGTTTTGTATTGGTTTTATCGTCAGGTACGCTACCGGGTTTGATGTTGCTATGACATACGTCTGGTGGACTAGTAAGTAATGTCGCAACCGCTGCGCCGCCATTATCAATGGGAGGCAAGCCTTTTTAACTGGAGAATAACGAAGTTATGCATCTTTGAGTGTCTTGCTGACGTAGTAGATAGGTATTATATGTGTGTCACCCATGTCTTGGGAAAGTAGAGCACCTATAGTTGTATTTATATTAGCGAGGTATAGATGAAGCGGCTTCCCCTTGATTGGTGGTCGTAACATATATGGATGTGCCAGACATCGCTTGATACTATCTAGTGCCTTTTCTTGGCTTTTGCCCTATATGAAAGTAGCATCCTTCTTGAGTAGTGGGAAGAAGTGTTGTGTGTATTGAGCGAGACCCAGGATGAACCTCCGAATGTAGGAGATCTTCCTGATCATTTTTTGTAACTCCACTTTGGTTGTAGGTGGTTGCATGGTGAATACCGCTTGTGCCTTTTCTTGGTCTACCTCGATCCCCTTATAGTTGACTTGGAACCCCAAACACTTTCCTGATGTTACTCCGAAAGCACATTTAGATGGATTCATCTTCAAGCTATACTTATGACATTGTGTGAACACCTTATGCAGGTTAGGTATGTGATCTTCTCGCTTCTTAGCTTTGACCACCATATCATCCATATATATTTCAACAGCTAAGTGGTTGAGATCATGGAAGATGAAAGTTATCGCTCGTTGGTATGTAGCACCTGCGTTTTTTAGACCAAAGGGCATAACCACATAATAAAAGTTGTCAATGGGAGTGGAAAATGTAGTTTTTGTTGCATATGACTCCTTCATTTTGATCTGGTTATAGTTGTTCTGCTCGTCAATGAATGAAAACATTTTATGTCCCGAAGTTGCATCCACTATCATGTCAATATTAGGGAGGGGAAAATCGTCCTTAGGACATGCCTTGTTGAGATATCTAAAATCGACGCAGCATCGCAGCTTGCCATTCTTCTTCTCGACTGGTACGATGTTTTCCAACCAAGTGAGGTGGTGAATAGGTTTTATGTATCCTGCATCCAATAGCTTGGTTATCTCTTCCTTGATTTTCTATTCAACCTCATGATGGAACTGTCGCCTGGGTTGCTTCACTGGTCTTCATAAGACCAAGCAAATACATCTTGGAATTCTCGTAGTAGTTCTTCCAATATTCTGCCTTCTTCTAGTGTGAGATTAGTTCCCACCTCTATCATCCGCGGCTCTTCGAGCGTTCCTATATTTAGCTACCTTTTCGGCTCACCACTCTTGGGTTCTGGGTCTGGTACAATCATTTCCCAAAATCGTAAGGGATCATCATCCTTAGCAGGAACGTCTATTTCATCCATGTTAACCTCTACCATGGGTGTGATCCCCTCTTGTGATTGCTATAATCGGTAAACATGACGTCTGTATGGACGTGACTCCTTTTTAAACCTTGACAACTCAATTGTGTGTCCTCTCTTATGTTTGTTCTTCCTAGTCGAGCCTTGCCCTTTTCCATATGTAGTTTTCCAATCTGGGAGGGGAATGGAGTGAACATGAGTGACCTTATTCGGCTCACTAAGCTCATCATAGAAGGCAGCTTCCGACATGTATGTTTCCTCTGGATAAAAGGGTTCTTAGTGGCAGAAATACGCTTATGTTTGCCTTTGAGGATGAACTTCACACATTGATGATATGTTGAAGGAACGATCCCATACTGTGAATCCATGGGCGTTCTAACAACATATAGTACACAGTTTTAATGTTCATGACATGGAACGGTTAGACTAAGCGAATGGGACCAATTTTAACTTCCAAATTAATAGTACCAATAGTATATTGACTTAAACCACTAAAGCCTTGAATGCATGTCTGGACTTCCTTATCTCTGAATCCTTGACACCAATACTTTTTAATATCTTGTATTGCACCAAGTTTAAAGAGGCACCTGTGTCAAAAAAAAACTCGTTTGAACTAGTGTTTGCAGAGTGATACGGTCAGGTACAGATGTCGAGTATGAGCACAATACTTGTTTGTCTTCTTCCAAAAAGGTAATAGAATTGGTGGGAAGAGGATACTTCCTATCTAGGTAGGCGGTCATGTTTTCATCAGCAGCAACTCGTGTGAGTAATTCAAAAGCTAGTTGTTTTTGACGCTTGTTGAAACCAAGAGTGTCGAAGAAGTTGGTGAACAATGTTGACTTCACCACTGTTGCTTCTATGTACTCCGTGTTATATGTGACCTCTATAGCTACTACCTCTACTACCATCTTTGTTTCTTCCTCCATGGCGTACGCCTCAGGCTCCTCCGTTTGGGTGTGGATATGAGTGAACATGGCTACTTGATATGTTGGGAAAGGATTTTCTTTAACTTGGTTGATGCCCGAATCAATTTCGCCTCGTTTCATGCGGTTGTGGAAACGCCACTCCAAGGTTCGACACTCTTTGGTGGGGTGTTCCAGTTTTCTATGGAACAAGCAGTAATTTGAATGACGCTTATCATGTTCAGTCGGTTCCTTCATGGGTGGTGGTAACTTGATGTCGTTGTTACGAATCCATTCCTTGAGCAAATCTGTAACTAAATCAAAAGATTAAGGATACTCTGGGGGCTCATCCCTTGTGTTACTATTCACTGGACGTTTTCCACGCCTATCCTCACTATCATTAGATTGACATCGTCGCTCATTACCTTCGTCTCGCGCGTATGACACACTATGAGGCCAAATTTTATTCTTTGTCACGATTTCCTCTTCTGTGGCATCTGTCCTAGTACACGCTTATTCTAGGTCCGCAAAGTTGTCAAAGCCTGCATTCTCTAACACTCGTCGTATCTGTAGAGGTAAAACATCGATGCAGATGTTCACTAATTCCTTTTATGGAATTACAATGTTACACTTCAGGTACTCCATGCGGAATCGTTTGAAGAATGATGCAACCTTTTCTCCCACACATTATCTGACTTTGGAAAAGTCGGAGATAGAAATTTTAACAGATTTGGTGTAAAACTTTTGCATGAAGGTCTGTTTCATTTGCTCTCATGTCTCAATGATGTTCTGTAGTAGTGTAATAAACCATGTGAAAGCATCGCCCGTGAGCGATTTCCCGAATTCTCTAAGATAAATGTGCTCATTGGCAGTATGTTCGTTCAACATCATTGTGAATCTGTAAATGCGTTCCATTGTGTTGCTGGTTCCATCAAAGAGTTTGAACTTCGAGGTCTTGTACTGTGCTGGCATTGGCCTTTTGACTACATCTGGAGTGAAAGGAGACTGGATTTTGAAACTCCTCGAGGATGCCTCCAACCCGTATCTATCTTCAATATACTTAGCCATCTTCGATTCGTCAATTGATGTTTGATGTTGATTAAAGGGTATTGGTGTGTATCGAGGATCTTGTGAGGTATGTTATTCATGATGTTGTTTGACTACCCGCTCACCATTGTTGTCCAGCAACAGCTCTTGACGAGGTCCACCATCTTGATTATCACGTCCTTCACGTGATCCTTCGTCACGAGGCTGTGGAGTAAGAGCACTGATGCGTGCCATCAATTCTAGTCTTCGACGCTCAGCGTCCTGATATTCTAATAGAGCTTGTTGTAATTATGTTGGTATCTCCGTCGTGGTCATTGCTAGATCAATGGGTGGGATGTTCTCCCTGCTGCTGTGAATAGGGGGGTTGTATTATACTTGTCTCCGTTGTACCGTTTCTGAGATTAAAGCCCAGTTGAAGTTGGAAAATAAAAATAGTATTAAATTCAGAGGGGTAAAACCCTAGATAATACAGATATGAAAAGAGTACTACTCTAATCCAGAAAATAGTACACTGCCAAATTACACAGAAAAGGCTCCCTTTCTCAGTCTTACTGACTGAGTTTTTATAGTATTCTGAAATTCTCTGAAACTCTCTGACATCCTATATTTGGCCGATTTTGACTTATCCATCATTCATGTGTATTAAGTCCGTACACGTGTCTTTTGGTGACATTTCCTTTTCTCTGGCACCTGCTTTTCAGATATCGACGACCTTATCTAAGGGTCTGCTCAGCTGACGTGTGTTCTTCTTATCACAACTGCTTTGTCTTGGGTTGGCATGATGCCTGGATCCTTGTACGATACAAATTTCGTCACAACCATTTGATATTTCTACTCTTCCGCGCAATCAAAAATCACCCATACAACAACCTACCCTACGACAAAATCCTCTTACCTTTCCTTTTTTCTTTTTTTTTCTCTTTCTTCTTCTTCTCCCCCACCTTTCCGTCCGCGCGAACATCTTCCCATGTTCACGCGGACACACCACTTACTTTTCCTTCTTTCCCTCACTTCTCTCTCCTTCCGTCCGCGTGAACATGGGAGGATGTTCACGCGGACATACCACCACATACTCCTTTCTTTTTCCCTTTGCTTTACTTTTTTCTCCCCTTCTTCCATTCCTGTCCGCGTGAATATCCTCCCATATTCACACGGACACACCCCCAACTACTCTTCCTCATTCTCTTCATTTCTTTCTTCTTTTCCTATTCTTGTCTGCGTGAACAACTCTTCACTTCACGTGGACACACAACTACTCTTCCTCCCCTTTTTCTAATCATCTATCACTTCATGTTCTATCCCTGGTCACACAAACCATTCATCATCTTTCACTTCCTCGTCGTTCAGCTCCTATGCGTATGAGTATATTTTTTAGGGTAAATCCCTATCTTCTTATTTTCTTAATTTTGGGGTATCTACAATCATCTACTTATTGAATTCTCAAATTTTGTATCCCATGGTGGTACCAAAATTCTGTAACACTGGTTTTTTGAGTTGTGCTTGAAACTTTGAATTATTGAATAAGTAAAAGCATTTTCGTTAATGCATCATTATATTGTTCACGTTATATGGCTTGCTATATTTTGGGGATGATGATAGATCGTAGAGAGTGTCAGAGAGGTATACATTACACACTTCTATTTTCGGCCTAATGGTCCCTAATACATGTGCCTGATGCCTCCATTAACTCGTTCAATCCATGTAGTGATTCCTAATATTTTTCAAATATTAAGTTTAAGTAATTGTCGACCAGTTTTAATGGGACGAACCAAAAATTCAACCTTGATCATTTCTCAAGAATCTCAACGAATAATGTACAATAACATTTATGTTAGTCGAGATTTACGCCAACTAAATATTAGTAGAAGCCTTATATATGGGCTTATGGATCATAGAGGGATTTTTCATATGAGGACAAAAAAAGATTATTAGTTGTGCGATTTAAAAAACCCATATCTATTATATTTTTATAGTGGCTAAACTATCTCTAATTAGTTGCTAATAATTAATTTAATTATACTTAATAAAATAATGTTGTAGTTAATCAATCTAATTAGTTAATAAATTAAGCTAATAATAATTTTATACTTAATGAAATCAAATCAAATTTTTATATGTTTTGTTTTGTTGGGAGAAAAAAAGAGAGAATTTTTTGGAGATTTTTGAAAAACCCTAGATTTTGATTCACTCAAACAAATGAAGAAACAAGCCGTAAGGTGAAGATTCAATGTCCGAGAGAAGTCAGATATACCTCTAACTTAAACTTTTGGCATTTTTCTTGACCAAACTTTCTTAAAATATGTTTAAAAAAAAGATTTTTTTGTGATTTAATCAAGTTTACGGTTGGGTTTTCATCTCGAACCCAACCGTAAGACATATTCATAGTTAGGTTTCGATGAACACCTAACCGTAACTGGTTTAAAAATGGGAAAACCCAATCGTAGCATTTCTACGGTTGGGTTTTGACTTCAAACTCAAACATAAAACATTTTACGGTTCGAAAAACCCAAACGTAAAAAATCATCCAAATTTTTTGAACACCCAGGGAATTTTACGATTGGAAAATAACTTTTGAACCTAAAAGTAAAACAAATTATGGTTGAAATAAATCAAACGTAAAAAATCAAACAATTTTTAACTATCAGTGAAATTTACGGTTGGAAATTGAAAATCGAACTTAAACGTAAAACACTTACGTTTGAAAAATCCAACCGTAAAATGTGATGGAGAGAGATTTATTGAAAATAAATATATTATTTTATTACTATTATTTGTATTTTTATTAATATTATTTTTAGTAGAAAAATAATTAATTTTCGGATTTATTATTTAGGGTAATTTTAGAAGAGTCTATAAGTTTATTATTAGAGTTTTAGTAAGTTAGGAAAGTTTCCTAAAGGTAGCGGATACCTTGGGAAACAAATTTTTAGGTTTTTGATAGGTTTATGATTTGTTTAGTATGAGTTATCTATATAAGGAAATCTAAAAACTAAAATAGGGAATTTTGGATTAATTAAAATTATTTCATTTTTATTAAACTTATTGAGTTTATTGATTTTGATTTTTATTCATAGTTGAGTTTGTCCCGAAGTCTGAATATTAATCTCATATTTATAGTCGTTATTTGTAGTGAATTAACGAAGTCTAGATAAACCCGTAGATTTTAGGATGTCTTTTTGAAGATCAACTAATTTCTACACATTTCTACCCATTATATCGGTACTTTTCAATAATTATATTCCGCTGCGATTTTATTATCACTTTATCGATCTGCATCAGTTGGTTACCAGAGCAAAGTTCGATTCTAGGGTTAATAAGATGTTACTAAGACGAGTATTCAGGGTTAATAAATTGTCACAAAGACGAGATCCGAGAAGATGTGAATATCTGATCAAACCAAATAAGGAGATTCTGGAAGTGATAGAATGTTATTTGAAGAAGTCACTAAAATCTCGATTTAAACCATGCTCGTTTATAGAAGAAAATAATTGTGTAGATAACGACGTTGAAGACTTGTTTCGCCATCATGACAATGATGCACAAAATCAAGTTATTGTTAAGAGATATACAACTCCGATCTTTGATAAATATCCCAATGATGAGGAGGATATGAAATTTTTTTCTCAAAAAGGCGAAGAACATCATGTTTCTGACAAAGAAAAACAGTCCCAAGAAGTTTCACATGATTTAATGGGGTTTTATGGTGAGTCATCTAATCCTGATAAACTTATTGATTTAGAAATTCCTGATATTGATGAGTTGTCTTTGCCAGAGAGTAAGCTAGTTGTTGATTATTGTGTTACACAAATGGTCTCTCATATTTACCCTAGCAAGAAAGAATTTGTTGAATCAATTTATGAAGATCCGTTTTGGTCTTCCATCATACCTCATACTTCTATACGGTGCATAAATTATTATTTTTTTACAACATCAATTCATGTGCATGAAGACTGTCATCAACGAGTTACACATGCAGAACATGGTACCGGAAAAATTCGAAGACGAATCTTCTCCACACCGATAGAATGATGGAGGGAGATTTATGGAAAATAAATCTATTTTTTATTCTTATTATTTGTATTTTATTAATGTTATTTTAGTAGAAAAATAATTAATTTTCGGATTTATTCTTTAGGGTAATTTTAGAAGAGTCTAGAAGTTTATTTTAAGAGTTTTAATAAGTTAGGAAAGTTGCCTAAAGGTAGTAGATACCTTGGGAAATAACTTTTTAGGTTTTTGATAAGTTTAGGGTTTGTTTAGTATGAGTTGTCTATATAAGGAGCTCCAAAAACGAAAATAGGGAGTTTTTGGATTAATTAAAATTATTATATTTTCATTAAACTTGTTGAGTTTATTGATTTTTATTTTTATTCATAGTTGGATTTGCTCCGAAGTCTGAATAGTAATCTCATATCTATAATTGTTATTCGTAGTGAATTAACAAAGTCTAGATAAACCCATAGATTTTAGGATGTCTCTTTGAAGATCAACTAATTTCTACACATTTCTACCCATTATATCGATTACTTTTCAATAATTTTATTCCATTGCGCTTATTATCATCTTTACATGCTTCCGATCTGCATCAAAATGTCATATTCATCTTTATTTTGTAAATTTACGGTTGGAAATTGAAAAAACCTAACCGTAAAAGCAAAGAAAGACCAGTTACATTTGAGAATACAACCGTAATTTCTTCGAAACATGAAAACTCAACCGTAATAATTTCTAAGAACCTTTTTTTTCTTCGATTCAATCAATCAAACAAGATATCGATCACAAAAAAGGAGGAAAAAAAACATGCATTCTTGTCGAATCATACCTCATATACACCATGTGTTCTTTTTGAGGAGTTTCAACACCTTCAAGACCGATTTCTTCTTCAATTTCTTGATTAGGTTGGTTTGATTCATTTTGATTGTCATCACTGCTACCTTCTATAGCTTTAGTAGGATTCTTCATCTTCAAATCGCCGATTAATCGATGAGGAATTTCGATGGAAAAGAAAACAGGAAGAAGAAAAGTTAAAATGGAGAAGGAGAGTTGAAAGGGTAATGTAGACATTTGATATTGTTATAGGATACCCCATAACCAACTATTGAGATACCCTGAAACCTTGAAAAGCCTTTCTATTGGAAATGTAAGCCCCTATACGAGGGTTCAAATATTAGTACTTCTTATAATATAAAGATCTTGATGACATCGCTTCTTAAAAAATGATCCCGTGAAAAAGTTTTTCCAAGTTTCACATGCATAATCTACTAGTCGACAGCCACGCAAGATAGGTGCCGCTCACGGACATTATCTTTTTGGAAGTCAAATTGTATATACCCTCCTTAACAAATATGCACGTAACATTTTAATCTCCACTGATAATTTAATTTAAGGAACTATATAACGAAGATCGAGATTCTAAATATAGAAAGTAATGAAATCATCAGTTAATTAATCAATCAATCAAACAAATATCTCAAATATATATTCTTTAGAGGAATATATACGTAATTAAACTTTTACTTTGATGAGTCATAAGATACACCACTCCACGTGCATACCTACGTAAATGACTGAATTTGTCGTATTAACTTGTACTTTCGGTGAATATAGAAGATGGTTTTGTCGTATCCTTGCAAAATAGGCATACTAGCGAAAATGCTTATAATGGTGATGGGTCGAGTTTGATTGATTACATTTCATTTCATTCATGGTTAGTCATGGGCCGCAGCACTAACCAACCCAACGAAAAGAAGAAAGAAAACAGTCGAGACTCTCAAGATTAAACAAAAGTTGATACGAGAGTCACCTACCGCACACAGACTTTGCATCCAACAACTCCACCGGTCCCGCCGTCATATTGCATCCCACGCCATGTATGAAAATTAATCCAACCGTAGATTTTGAATGAATCTTTACGATTTCATCACTTCGTGCACAATCTCTTAATCTATTTTTGATGAGACTGAGAGCTCATTTAAATGCAGTATTTTACTATATTTATATTTATATTTTTTTATTTTTTTATTTTTAACCAATAAATAGTTTGGTGTTACAGTGATTAGTTTTTGAATTTAAATCATTGGTATCATCAACTAATAATTTAACCTATGTACTACGGTCAGATCAGTGTATTATTACACTACAATCTTATATATTTTAATTATCTTAAAGATGGGGTTTTGGAGAACCCAAACCTCCCACTTAGATTCTCTTACCGAAAGGGTGTACATAATTAGACTCGACAACATTTTTAGAATTGATAACCTAAAGATGGAAATCCAACTTGATTAAATCACACGAGTTATTCTGATTTTTTTGATACACAACAAACACTACCTCCATGTTGTGAATGTGATCTTAAGTCACATATGTAGCTAGAATGTGCCACTTTGCTTTCAAAGTTGTGGAATGGTACTGCTGACCTACTGTCATATACTCTACACTAATTAGAATCATATGTTTCTGTCAACCAATGGGCACAAGGATAATTTTTACCCATTTAATTTTGGTCAGTATAATTTAATTATAATTTTAAATTTGATTTATTTTATTATTATTTATATCCCACAAACTAGGCTAGTTAGTTATTGAATAGATGAGAGTCCTGTGCAGTACATTTTGGCCAAAATGGTCGAAATTTCGTCGGAATTTTAGATTTCGGGGTAAAACCGAAACGAAATCCGGTATACCGGTACGGCCGATTTTTTATTTTATTTTTGAAAAATCAAAAAAAAAAAAAAATTATCCTTGTTTTAGGGTTTTGAATTATTACTCGTATTTTTTTTATGATATTTTAGAATTATATATGGATATGATAATATCTATAATTAATCTAATGATCTCGATTAGAATTGTAATATTCTTGTTTAGCTAGCATTTTAGACAATGAAATTTGAAGTTGTCTTGTTTCTCTTGTGTTTTCAGTTTGAACTTTGTATGAGATCTATGGATCTATATATTTTAGATGATTACTAGTTTTTTTTTCTAAACTTTGTGAAAAATGTTTGTTATAACGTGTTAAAATATATTTATAGTTATAAAATGTGAACTAGTATTTTTTCATAAAATTATAGGTATATAAAATTTATGGACCGATATTTCACCGATATCTAAAACCGAAATTTCCCCGGTATACCGGCATACCATTATATCGCTCTCGATCGGTATAAACCGGAATCCGGTATGGTACAACCTCGGATGAGACACTGTGTTGGTAAATCAATGACTCATTGATCCACTAAAAAAAATCTCGATTAAAAATTACATCTATGTTCTCGGCGACTTATCGACCTCAAAACTTCTAATGAGGTGTGCATGCTCTCTTGTTTGCCTACCATTAGCATCATTGACAAGCATCCTCTTGAGTAGCACCAGATATCATAATTTATCTTTCATCCACTGGCGACATTTATGATCAAGAGCTTCTTCCGTTTATACAGCATCTAACTCTTGTTTGCCCAAATTAGTGTCTTCTGTATCAAGGCCCATTTTTTCTTAATTCAATATATTCATAGCAAATGTTAAAGTACAACTAGATATGGTGATATTTTTAGTCTCTGTTCAATAAGTACACTGAATACTCTGTGTCTTTTCAATGATGAAGCTTAATTATGGAAAAAGGGATATTCCCTTTTGTTAACTGTATGTTCTAGGAAAACTTTTTCATTTTTTTATGTAGTTCATGATTAAACCTTGAAGATTTTCGGTTGACTATTTGTTTTTTTTTAACAAAATTATAGGGTTTATGATTAGAATAAGAAGAAGAAATTAGAATAAGAAGAAGAAAAGGGGAAATAATTAGATTTCAATTCAAACGAATTATGTTTGTAAAATCAGTTTGGATGCGTTTATCTCATTCTAACTCACCAAACTAGCTATGAGTCCCTACTAAGTCGGTACATATATTTTGGATTACGATTTGGGCTATATTTAATAAATTAAAAAAAGCTATGGATTATAAATAATATGAGATATAGTTAATAAAAATATGAGCTATATTTAAAAGAAGTCTAATTTTTTTGTCTCTTTTCCGTTACGACTCTCTAGGATAAACCAAAGATAGTATCCTGAATGGGTGTGATAATACGACATTGACAGATGAATGGGTGAAAATATGAAATGTAAAATTGTCTGGCTAATTTGGGGCCTACGTGAATTATTTTGTCCCTACAACTAAAAGAAAAAATTGGATCATTATAAAGTAAATGTCAAAACCCTTTATCCAACTATTTATGTCAATGCCTAATTTACTTCATGGTTAATTAGTGTTAATCAATTCAACTAGTAGTTGTTTAATCGTGTTAGTTGTGAGATCACCTAGTGTTAAGTAATCATTAAAACTTGCAAAAAACTCAAAAAATTTGATTTTTTTAAGTTAATCAACCAATAATCGATGGATACGATGGACAACGTATACCGATTCTGGGTTGGTGTTCTTCGTGATTGAAGAACACCATAATGGATGGATGTTTCCTTTCATAAAGAACGATTCTAGTAGTCGTTGGATATGGGTGTTATTACCAAATGATTCTGCTACACTTTCATAAAAGACAAACTTCGTTCATTGTTTAGGAAATTAGCGCATTGCATTCCATATTTTAGGATATTAGCGCATTGCATTCCATAGTTTAGGATATTAGCGCATTGCATTACATGATCTAGTACGCGTATTCTTGAAGTTCGCACATTAATACATTGTTAATGAACCTACGAGCACGTTGGTTCAACACGACGTATTCCCTCGCGTGCATGAACATTCTTTCCCCGTTTCGAATTCTTCATAGGCTATGGAATCGTTCGACCTGAAATTAAATCGATTACACGTTAGTATGCGAACATCAAACGATGAGAGAGGGATAAACATGCCGAACTACTCACTTTCTCGCTATTACAAGCTTGAGGATGATGCTCATGAACCATTCTTCTAATTTTACGAAACTCTCGTATTTTACTTTTGATATGGTAGAATCTAAAATCTAGGTCTCTCTATTTGCGATGGTTAGGGTTCCCGGTACGGTCATAGAAGAATTATTTGACACTTTTCCAAAACATCAAATAAATTTCAAACGGGCGTTCGTGGAAAGAGGGAAATGGACGACTTGACGAGATTCAAATCTTCATCCGGTTCCCAATCCATTTCCCCGGCTCTATTTGAGTAGTGGATAAAGTGGGAGTGAGTAAAAGGCGTAAGTTTGGGGCAAGTTGGGTCAGAGATAGAGGTCCTTCTTATATAGAGGTAGACCCAACGGCTATTTTTTTTCGAAAAACTTAAAATTTAAGTGAAATATTCTGTATGAATCGTTCGATATGTAAGACCTAATTGAACGATTCTTGGGTTATCGAAAATGTGAAAGACTAGGCTTGATAGAATCGTTCTATACATAGGTCCACATCGAACGATTCAAGCTAAAAACAACATAAAAATTTGGTATTTTCTCTTTTTAGAATCGTTCGATATGGTTGTCCACATCGAACGATTCTAGGCTAAATAACCAACAAAAAGTTTGCTTTTTCTCCGCCTAAAACCGTTATATGTTGATGCCCACATCGAACAATTTTAGGCTAAAAAACCAACAAAGAGTTTGGTTTTTTTTCTCTTCCTAGAATCGTCTGATATGAACGTTGACATCAACCGATTCTAAATACCTGGAAAAGTTCTAGTTTTTCTGTTCAGAATCGTTAGATAGGTTTATCCACGTCGAACGATTCTGGCAGAAAAAACATCCAGAGTTCCAATGATAAATTGGCACGAATTGTAGTTCTTTTGTCGCGTCTTAGTATATATAACAATTTTAAAACCAACTAAATTCGTTCCTTCGTAAACTAATAAACCTAATTATCCATATGTTTAAAATCCGAACGAAAAACATAAATTAAAGACATAATTATCCAAAGTGAAAGATATAAGTTTGAAAAACAAGAAAATATTCATTCAACCACATCACCACCATCCTCACGACCACGACCACCTGGATCTCGTTTGGCAGGTCCTTGTCCACTGCTTGATTTGTCCCGACCAGACTTTCCCACTCTTGGTTTCTTTGTTGGCACCGGCTCCGCCGCCTCCCGAAAGATAACGCCAGCTTGTTCATCCTCCAAGTTCTGGTATTCTTCATATCTTTGCATGGTTCGGCGCAATATGTTTTCCTCTCCCGATACACATTTTTGCTTTTTTGATCAGGTACGTGATTCGTCTTCTCTGTTTTTATTTCAAACAACAAACAAGTTACGGTTCATTTTAAACCCTAGTAACATACCATAAGAGACCACAACACGTACCAGAACATCGAGAGCTCTATCCTGATCCTTGATCAAGGGTCTCTCGTTTATTCGTATGTCACGAGTGTGAGAAACGTTACGGTACCGCAACATGTATCTTGTGGATGCTTCGACATCTGAGTTGGTATCTTTACCCAAGCCAAAAAGGCGAAGCGATCTTTCCTCTCAATCGTTGGATGATGGTAAAGGATCGTGAACAACCACAATGTCGTTCTCAAGGGACTTACATTCAGGCATATTAATTTTGTATTTTGTAACTATAAAGATTCCTTGCACAACACCACATTGCCTCGCCACTCTTATCGGGTTGTATATTACATAGCCTCTTGGGTGAAAAAGAGGTCAATAATATTCTTTTTCCTGGCAGCCAACCAATGTTTTATCCTCAAATAATTTCTTGTAAGGGTTAAAGACGACATCCATCATCGTCAAGTTGTCCAGACGTCGCCTCATCTCAAGGAGGTCCTTCTCATGACTCTGTCCCTTGCCATTGCAGGAGTATTTGCTTCCAAAATAATCACCTTCCTAATCCCCTTGCACATCGGCCCTCTTAGCAAACTCTGAGAAGATCAAGTATATCCACACCTGGAGAAGAGTCACATTCCCTCCGACTTGGGTTTTGTCTACCCTAATACACTTTCTCATCTTATTCAATAAGTATGCAAGGCAAGCAGTGCCCCGAGAGTACTTGTGGACTCGGTCTAATGGTTCCACAAATTGGATATAATATCTCTCGAGGAAGGAAAAAACAAGGGGCTTGTCATACCAAACCACGAAGTTGTTGACTCCATACATCAACTCCGTTTCTTCGACGATCATTTTTACTTTGGTTGCTTCTCCATCCAGTGGCCATAACACTATTTTGTTGATTGACGATTGGAGTTTTAGAAGACGCACGACATCGGCGTGATCCTAGATAACATATCACGCCAAATTAGAAAGTGCATGATAGCTTAAATAAAAAAGTAAACGATATACAACATAAGAAGGAGATACTTACCGTGGTTGGATAGACCGTAGCATCCTAACTGTGTTGGTATCCCCATAGAAACTCTCCTCCGTCACCTGGTAACCCAGGAATTTCCTCATCGGGGCGGATCTTTAACATCATCTCATACTTTGGCTTATATGTTCCTTTCTTCTTCCTTCCTGCATTCGTGCACCTTTATCTCCTTGTTGTTCTTGTGGTGGTTGTTGTGGTGGTGCTGGTGGTTCACCTTCGTCATTGCTCTCACTATCTTCCTTATCACTTTCCTCTTCACCTGGACCTCTTTCAGATTCTGTATCAGAAGAAAAAAATCTTTTTGTGTATCTAATTCAGATGGTTCGTTGATGGAGAACGTTTTATATTTGCCTGCCGAACCCCTACGGTGGTTAGCCGTCAAGTTCTTACTGTCCTTTCGACGAGGTCCGAAGCTCTGAGGAGTAGCAAGATCGTGTTTTTTCTTCACTCTTTTTTTCGGTGCCTTTCCCTTATTCCTAAAGAGTACGACAACATACGATAATCAATAATCAAATTCAAGTGAATTTAGGAATTCCAAGAGTATAATCGGATACCACGATACACCCACATCCAACAATTCCTAGCATTATAGACTAAAGAATCGTTCGATGTTGGTGTTCATATCCAACAATTTTAGGCTAAAAAACCAACAAAAACATTGAGGTTTTTTTCGATCCAGAATCGTTAGATATGGATGTCCACATCCAACGATTCTGATACAGTTCAGAATCGTTCTATGTTGGTGTTCATAACCAACAATTCTAGGCTAAAAAACCAACAAACACACTGGGTTTCTTCTCCACCCTGAATCGTTCGATAGTGATGTCCACATCCAATGATTCACATAAATGTTCAGTTGCAACTCGATCCAGAATTGTTAGATGTTAATGTCCACATAGAACGATTCTGGGTCGATGTTTCATGTCTTTTCAGTTACAGTGGGATCGTTCGACGGGGGCATGAACATCAAACGATTCAAAATGGAGTCGTTCGATGTAGACATAAACATCGAACAATTATGGGTTTCACAGAAAACCCAGAAATCAAAATTTCCAATTTTGAGTGTTGACATGTGATTGAAACCTAATTTAGAGTGATGGGATGATAGAAAAGTACCTGATTCGAGCCATTTGCTTATCGAGCTAAGAGTTTCTTCTCCTTCCTCCTCCATAACCGTTATTTTCTTCGGTTTATGTTTAATTGCTTATGCAATTCCTGGATTGCTTCCACTAGGTAGAGTTGCTCCTTTACTGTGATGCTTCACTCGTCTTGCCATTTTCGTTATATAGAAAAATCGAACGATTAATATTTTTTGAATCGCCGATAATCGCCGATGTTTGGGTTTGAAATTGAGAAGAAAAGGGAGAAAAGAGAAGAAGAAGAATCGTTTGATTGAAATGGAAATGGAGAATAAGTAGAGTAATTAGTTTTTGTAATTAAGTTTACTTTTATTATAATATTAGAATTTTTAGAGGGTAATTAAGTATTTTTGTACAAAAATAAACACCTCCTATCTATTAATATGGGTGGACACAAAATTTAATAGGACTAAAATAATTCGTGGAGGCTTCGATTTAACCAGATAAAATTAGCAATGGACGACCAGAATAGCCCGTGCATAATGCTAAAATCTGCTAAAGGTACGGGAGCTTCAGCTTTGTTGTTTCATACTGGAGTAGCGGAATGATATATACCAATTTTCAAAGGTTACAGATGGAAGTGATAGACAGATAGTGCTTGATGCGAGTTTACACATGAGCAAAATAACACTTTGATAATCGGCTCCTCCTATTACATTGGTTAACAAAATTTTGGATATGGTCATATTAACCTATACACTCATGCACAGATTAAGATAGTAATAATTAATCTTATTTTACATTGGGTATGAAGAAATAACAAATACTAAACTCGTATATCAATCTTACTTTACACTAAACTCGTATATCGTCCTTCGTCTTTCTCTAATCATGATACGAAAAAAATTATGTTGGTGACTAATTTGGAAGGAAATCATAAATTAATTGATTGTCTAAATGTATTATTAACAAAACAGAATGAAAAGAAAGTAAAAAATTAAGTAAATAAATCAGAATCAACAATTTCTCTTTTTGTTTATCAGCCAAAGGAAATCATGAATAATGCCTATTGAGTTCCTGTAGATTTACCTCTTTTGTTTCAAAGATCAAGGATTAAGATCGAAGGTGCAAGAAAAATAGATTCTAAGATTACCCAAATATAACTTTGATGCAGTGATTGTGGATGTCATTTCTCCCAAATATCAAGTATCCAAGTTCTTTAATGAATTTAATCTTGAGGGAGAAAGTGTGAAGTAAAAGATTAAATAACCCCATAGTTTCCCTTTTCCTTATAATATCACATGCTGTATTAATTTTGTTTCTGTTGTAAATTAATTCTTTGGTGGATTCCACCACTCTTACACCCCTCTTACACCACCACCTTATCATCTCCCCTTCCACCTCTTCACATCTTTCACTTCTTGGTAACCCCCACATTTAGTGTAATAACTTAGGTTTAATACCTTAGTTATGAGAATGCTTTCCATTACTTCCTAATATTAATGCTATCTTTATCATCCTCTCTTGTATTAGCCTATAAATTGAGGCTCATTCCTTTGTAATGTATACTAATATCTAGTAATGAGAAATTCTCTCTTCTTCTCTCTATATTTCTTTTGTGCAATAGTTCATCTTTTGATTTAGTTTATAACACGTTATCAGCACGCTAGCTCTCCTTAGCGGTAAGAAATTAAGATATAATTTTTATCTTGCAAAATAATTTTTTTTTATTATTCTAAGCAAATAATCTGATTTATTTGTTTAACTATTCTAAGCATATTCATTAACATGTTGGTACATTTTTTTTTATTATTATTATTAAAAAATACTGTTACACCTGAAGTTGGAAGTCAGTGTGACACAATATGGACAAAAGAAGTTCACTCGGTTAATCGGTCGGTCCTTGAAGTGACCCGTAACAAAGTGAGATCATGTCTCTACCCGCGGTTCCTGAAGTAACATGACCTTGATGTTAAGACAATTTTATTTTACAAATAATTTGTCCACGTGTACACTGGCAATGAATATTTCGTCAAACCCGAAGATGACGAAATTGATATTTAAATTATGTTGGTACTGTATCTGTGTATGTTCTTTATTTATTTTGATTTTTGTTTATTTTAATTATTGGTCTTGAAAAAAAAAAAAAAAAAAGGATTCCAAAAGCAATCCATGGGATGTTATTAACTCCAGAAGTAGTCTAACATGCAAATTATAAATTTTTGTAGCAATCCAAATTATTGTGGGTTCCCACAGTAATCCATAAATATAGACTCCAGAAGTGGTCTATGAATTTTTTTGGATTTCAGGTATCCATAAAATTATGGGTTCCCGAAGTAGCCCATAGTTACTAAATACTTTTGTTAATGGTTTTATTATTTTTCTCTCGTCAATCTATACTTTTTTTAATGGTTTTATTATCAAAACTCAAAATATATGTCATATTCTTTGCTACAAGAGCATAATTTTTACAGCATTAAACGTTTCCGACATATTGATTGATTAGTACCAATCAAGCGGAATTTCCCGCTCAAATTTTGGTAGACGTACCAATACAAGAGCATATGACTATCGTTTATAATAAATGCTAATCAGGGTGCACACTGATAAAGTATACGCTGTCAAATTTTAATTACATATATGAGTATGGGTGATTCAAAATTATTAATTGTAATATTATGATGAACAATCCGAAGAAAAAAAAAAGTTTTTCGGATGACCTACTTGGATCCAAGGTCACTCACCCATAATATATTTTGCATGAATAATACTAGATGTGATGAGACTTCCCGCCGTTAGAGGGAGGAAAGCAGTCGTTATATGAACGTCATGAATTGGTCTCATCATAATTCTTGCACAAATTCGCTATAAGGTGGAGAAGTTATTCATTCATTATGATATGCTTGAAGCATTTTATTCTTACAAGAAGAATAATTAAAACTCATTTGTTGTTGCACGTATTTTGACATTAGTTTATGTCCCTGCAGGGCATGCCATGAGTTAACAATAATTGAGTCGTCTGCAACTCATCTGAATTGTTGATGAAAATAAAAATAAAATAAAATAATATATATTCCTTGATAGAGGAAGCCAATCACGCTGATCAAAATAGTGCTCCCGGGGAGGCTATTGATAATGTTCTCAATTAGACTATTTAACTACGATCTTTAATTACCGAGCCATATTTATCTCCTAAAGAGGAATTCATTCCTAAGTGGACAAGTGGTGTCGATATTAAAGAATGATTTTATACGCGTACATAATCGTAGTTATTGTCGAACATGTATTCAGAGTAGCGACAACCATACATGTATTATAGACAAAATCCTTTTTCGCAGAGAAACTGCCGTGAAGTATCGACAATATGTATGGTTGACTAATATGGGTGAAAGGCATCCATATTTGGTTTTCCTCTCACTAATAAACATTTTTGGACATAAATAAAAATTGTGAACCCGGAAGGTTACAAGTTTGATGCTTAATTAGTTTGCATGAAAGTGAGACGAGAGGAACAAGGACGCTAATTGCACAGCGCCACTCGTGGCATCTAGTTTCTACAGACACTTGAGATCTGTGAAATTACATCATCTACTCTTAACTGATTTGAAAATACCCAATACTTTGGTAAGTATTGTGTACCCCGTTGATAGATGAATTTTAAGGGAAACTATTATTTGCCAGTTTTACATGTCATAATCTGACATAATTGTTTGTTATCGAAGATAACATTCGTGTAAACTTCTAAAAGATTATCACAGGTTATACTTCCTTATTGAAAGAATTCAAGATAAAAGATCTTGGAATCATGTATCAAACTTATTAAGCATTATAATGGTCCATGATTTTGTCAACTTTAGAAAGTTTTGACATGTTTACATGGATAAGTACGTAACCTCTTAATAAAACTTGTGTAATAGCAATCTACTTTCATCTCGGTAACGGGTATGTAACACTCTCTCTGGTTCGTATTACGTACTAATTACAAGTTATTTTTGTGCTTGATTTTATGTATAACTTTATATGTTATACTTGAAATTGTTTGGTAGTGAATTTGTTTGCCAAACTTAATTAGCACTAATATGGAGGCATTGTGTATATTGGTTTTTGTAGTACCTCTAACATTTGATCTTTGCTTTGACGGTTTATCCAAAGTCTCGTAAGTAATGAACTACAGATAATCAGTTTCCATTTGCCAAATTGTTAGACGATACAACATCCTTTTTGCAATAACAACGATGATCATCTATTATTGTTTGAAAGGAATTTACGAAGAATAAAAGATATATCAGATCCTACAAATCAACCATTGGGAATTTGACAAAGACAATTCAACTTGAGATTTGAAATTAAGTTATGGCAACATAAAGGTCTCCATTACCAACAAAAACAAATTTGAGCTGAAGATGGTTGCTGATTAGCTACTTGTGGTAAATCAACTGAGATATCTTCTTTCTGCTGAAGGATATATTGGACTTTACGAGTTGTACTCTTTTTCCTTAGTCAAGGTTTTTTTCCAACTGGGTTTTCCTTCTCAAGGTTTTAACGAGGCAATATATATATGTTCAACTCTTTTTCTTAATCTATCTACAGTTGTACTCTTTTTCCTTAGTCAAGGTTTTTTCCTTCTGGGTTTTCCCGACAAGGTTTTGATGAGGCAACGAACTTGAAGAAATTTGCTTAAAGAGATATTCGAAGACATTATTGAAGACAAACTTATATCTTGTTTTGAACAAAGACGGTCAGTGATTCTACTTGAAGATCAACATTATGTAATCAGTCTTTCTATACTTCTTTGGGTGCACATCATCAGGGGGAGAACATCAGTATTGTGTGATGGAAATTTATGCGTGTTGTACTCTTTTTCCTTCGCTTGGTTTTGTCCCAATGGGTTTTCCTAGCAGGGTTTTAATGAGGCAATATTTGACGCGTCCAACACCATGATATGATTTGTACTCTTTTTCCTTCGTCTAGGTTTTATCACTTTTGGGTTTTCCTGGCAAGGTTTTAACGAGGCAATATCATAATAGAGTGGTGTCATCCAAGGGGGAGTGTTGTAAATTAATTCTTTGGTGGATTCCACCACTCTTACACCCCTCTTACACCACCACCTTATCATCTCCCCTTCTACCTCTTCACATCTTTCACTTCTTGGTAACCCCCACATTTAGTGTTATAACTTAGGTTTAATACCTTAGTTATGAGAATGCATTCCATTACTTCCTAATGTTAATGCTATCTTTATCATCCTCTTTTGTATTAGCCTATAAATTGAGGCTCATTCCTTTGTAATGTATACTAATATCTAGTAATGAGAAATTCTATTTTCTTCTCTTTATATTTCTTTTGTGCAATAGTTCATCTTTTGATTTAGTTTATAACAGTTTCTGCGATATTATGATTTTTTTTAATTAGATTTCACAAGAGGGAAAGACGGAGACGTGAAGGAGAGAAAATGGCTAAACAATAAAAATTTATGTTTTTTCCGTGACCCATCCGTTAGTTTCTTGCAAATAATAAATAAAAGGGTATTAATGGAAATATAATGTTATTCATTAAAAAGAGTTATTTAAAGTTTTATAATTCTGTTTTCAAGATAAAATTTATACTTCCAGTAGTAACAAACTTATAAGACCTTAAGTTACGCATCCATGCATAAGTTAATATTTGCCTTCAATAAAAACATGAACAAGAGAACACGTAAAAACAACGGACAGAAGATCTCACCTGCCAAATGTAATTCTCCACCAAATCCGGTTTCGTATTTACGTTAATTACTGTTTTGTTGGGATTTACTAGGAAACCTATAGATGAATTCCACCGAATGGATCTGAGTCATCTGACTCATGTATGTATGACCTGGGATTATTTATCACCGTACCATTTTACCACCGAATCGTAAACAGATTCTGACTCCTCGAATCCCGACTCAATTCATTCAATATAAAATATACACTCAAAAGGTATTTCAGATCTCATTGCTTTTTATCATCTCCACCACTCTCTCTCTCTCTCTCTAAGAGAAAAAAAAAAAAAGAGTTTCCGGAGAGAAAAGAAGAAGAAAGAAAGAAACTCTATCATGGCGGCTACTTCAATATCAAGTCTATTATCAACACCAAATCTAAAGAAAAACCCATCGCTCTCATGGAAGGTGTCTATGCCATCAGCTTTTACATCGTTTCTTCCACAACGAACAAGAAAGTTAGAGAAGATGTTTGTAGTCATGGCTATGGATGCAAAACCAACAGTTCTTGTTGCAGAAAAGTTAGGTGCAGCAGGACTTGAACTATTGAAAGATTTTGCTAATGTTGATTGTTCATATAACTTAACTCAAGAAGAACTATGTACTAAGATATCACTTTGTGATGCCCTAATTGTTCGTAGTGGTACTAAAGTTAGTCGTGAAGTTTTTGAATCTTCTGGTGGTAGATTAAAGGTTGTTGGAAGAGCTGGTGTAGGTATTGATAATGTTGATTTATCTGCTGCTACTGAACATGGTTGTTTAGTTGTTAATGCACCTACTGCTAACACTGTTGCTGCTGCTGAACATGGTATTGCTCTTCTTACATCCATGGCCAGGAATGTTGCTCAAGCTGATGCTTCCGTTAAAGCAGGTATACTTTTTCGTATATTCTGTTTTGGGCATTTTTACAAACACCTTATGCACCTTTAATTTTACGAATCTTGTCTTTTAAACTCCCTTCTTTATGAAGTCTGGCCCTTTGTGTTTTTCTAAAAAGTCATTCGATTTGATCTTTTAGAGAAAGATGAATTTGTAAACTTTGAATTGAATAGTAAACACTGGATTCTAGAGCTGTCTGTGTTTGATTTCGTGAATTTGAAAGTTTGAAAGTTTGAAAGAGGACTAATAAGTATTAACTAGTGTCTTTATCTAAATTAACAATCTGGGCTTGGCTTATTTCTAGGGTGCTTGAAAACCCTAATTTCCCCTGTGGTTGAATCTCCTTATGTAGTTGTAAATGAATGCGATTAGTTATGACATCATGCAATCTATGTTGTTCTAGGCGCTATACTGGGCAATTGGCATATCCCACTTTGCTTAGGCCCACCTAAGAGGTGCTCCAAAGCATTGATCTAGACCAGTTGCGTTGCTCATATGCTCATATGAGGTGACTAGTTTTTTCCTGACATATATGCATATTATCTTCTCATTTGGTAGCGCATTTGCTTAACCATTGAGTTGATATAGTGTATCGATTCAACTTGCTAAAGTTTGTTGTATTTTGGAACACCATCCAAGAGTTTGTAAAATATGATTCATATGTTTACTTATTTCATGTGATCGTGGAATTCAGGGAAGTGGCTGAGGAACAAATATGTTGGGGTGTCACTTGTTGGCAAAACACTTGCTGTGATGGGATTTGGAAAGGTGGGTTCAGAAGTTGCGCGCCGTGCCAAGGGTCTTGGTATGCATGTGATTGCTCACGATCCATATGCCCCCGCTGACCGTGCTCGTGCAGTAGGTGTAGACTTGGTTTCTTTTGATGAAGCCCTAGCAACTGCAGATTTCATCTCCTTGCACATGCCTCTAACCCCTGCTACATCTAAGGTCCTAAATGACGAAACTTTTGCAAAAATGAAGAAAGGAGTTCGCATCGTAAATGTTGCTCGTGGTGGTGTTATTGACGAAGAAGCTCTTGTCAGGGCACTCAATGCCGGAATTGTTGCTCAGGTTATTCTCTACCATTCCCCTGGCCTGTAATTCCTAATTTACACAACTGTAAAGGAACCTTAACTAATGTTTAATATTTTTATTTATTTATGCTGATTCAGGCAGCGCTTGATGTTTTCACCGTCGAGCCACCTTCAAAAGACAGCCCACTAATACAACATGAAAATGTAACTGCAACCCCTCATCTTGGAGCCAGTACCATGGAAGCCCAAGTACGTATACAACAAGAAGTGACGTTGTCAATGCTCATTTTTCCACTCATCTATTTTGCCAGCGTGTTGTTTAAACTGTTTAATTATGCAGGAAGGCGTGGCCATTGAAATTGCTGAAGCTGTAGTTGGAGCTTTGAAAGGAGAACTTGCCGCTACTGCAGTCAATGCTCCCATGGTTCCTGCTGAGGTATGATGGTGCCTTTCTAAGGACCCATGATTTTAATAGCACTTATTCGCTAAGTGTGCATATTGACCTTGATAAATTCGTCAGCAGTAACTTTCTTGTAGTTTCATTTCTGCTTGCACTCCTTCGTATAGTCTATTTCCTCTTTGCAAGTACCTAAGATCCAAATTGAGGAAACTTGCTAAGTTGTGTATTAACCTTTCTGGGTACTATTTCCTTGTAATTTTGAAACAAAGTCATTGTTTGTGTTGAATTCCTGGTGTGGATAATTATGGTGAGTGGAACAGATCACCTCTTTGGATAACTTGATACGATACTCATATTCTACGCTAAGGTCTCCAAGTTGGATCCAGTAGTTCTATTGCCTTACACCTACTTAGACTTACTATTTATCAGAAGAAAAGTTTTTGTCTCACAAATTTGCCATGAATAACAGGTTCTTTCAGAGCTTGCACCCTATGTTGTACTGGCAGAGAAGCTTGGCAGACTCGCTGTGCAGTTGGTTGCAGGCGGAAGTGGTGTTAAATCAGTGAAGGTGACTTATGCCTCTGCCAGAGCTCCTGATGATCTAGACACTAGACTACTTCGTGCCATGATCATCAAGGGAGTGATTGAGCCGATCTCCAGTGTGTTTGTGAATTTAGTGAATGCTGATTTCACTGCCAAACAGAGAGGCTTGAGAATTACAGAGGAGCGAATACTGCTTGATGGTTCACCTGAAAACCCACTTGAATACATCCAGGTTCAGATCGCTAACGTGGAGTCGAAATTTGCGAGCGCCATGTCAGATAGTGGAGAAATTAAAGTTGAAGGAATGGTAAAAGATGGGATACCACATTTCACCAAGGTGGGATCATTTGAAGTCGATGTGAGTATGGAAGGAAGTCTTATACTTTGCAGGCAAGTAGATCAGCCAGGTATGATTGGAACTGTCGGGAGCATCCTTGGTGATTCAAACGTCAATGTCAGTTTCATGAGTGTTGGTAGGATTGCACCCCGAAAACATGCCGTTATGGCAATTGGTGTTGATGATCAACCCAGCAAGGAAACCCTGAAGAAAATCGGCGACATCCCAGCTATTGAAGAATTTGTTTACCTCAAGTTATAGATAGTCCGAATAGGTTTGGATTTTTGCAGCATTGTCATTTGGTGTTTGATTAATTGCTCAATTTTGGAGTTTCTTTTTATAAAATGTTTAAGATAAAGTAGTGTTGTGGAGTAGTAGTGTTTTGAAGTAGATAAAGTACTAGCTTTCAAGTAAGAGTCGGGATCAAGTTTTTATAACACTGCCATCGGATAAAGATTAATATGATCCATACAATTATGTTTGAACACTTGTGCATTCGTTCTTTGTTAATCATCTACCATATGAAAACCTTGCTTCCCACCTAAATTATACTACATTAAAATTATCTCCTCATCTTGTGTAATCAAGATTATGGCGATCTTCTCCATAGCTGGTACATTACCAAACGTTTCTCAGGTACCTATGAGATTATTGCGTTGTAGCTCTCATAGATGGATCGGGTGTCAAGGGAGTGTAAGACTTGATGAAACAGGATGGTGTAACGATTTTTCTGAGAAGGAGATGACGACACGTTTTCATTAGACAATTAGTCGTGTAGTATTAGATAGGAATTCAGAGGTGTGTTCGCATTTGCTGAATTCTCTTTCTTCACCAACAATGGCACAAGCTCATGCCGTCTCACCGTCTCTCTACTGTAATCCTCTATCCCTCACTCTCTCCGGTTTTGTAATTTGAGAATTCCTGGGGTCCTTAATTCTTCTTTTGCAGATGCTAATGCTTTGAAATCGACAACCCAAACACGAGCTGCTGTTACACGAATTCCACTATCCAGTTTAGCAAGCGGTGCCGGTTCTTTCACCCAAGGATGCTCTCCTCTTTGTAAGTATTCTTGATAACATTCTTTTAATTTCTTCATTTTTCTGCTCCCACCATTAAAGAGTTTTGTCAAGCTCACTCAGCCTTTACCCGATTTCTTTTTTCCTACCACCAAAGTTGTCAATCTGGTAATATGGATTGTTACTTACTAAATTGTTTTTAAGCTGATAAATAGTAAAGTTATGTAGTTAAGAGTAATGTTGATGGATGTGATGGATATAATTTGCCCCTTTTTATATCAATTTGCTTGCTTAGGAGTTAGGTCAGTGGATTCAGTTTAGGCTGAAATTTAATAACTAAACTTCGTTCGTGTTTGATTCTTGAAACGGTGTAATCACATAAAATGACAAAAAAATGACTTAGTTTGTTAAGAGCCTTGTGGATGTTATACTTGATTGTAATTTGCATCGAGTCATTGACGCTTCCTTCAAAATATACACATCAGTAACCATTAACCGATTCTTACGCAATTAAAGAGTCAAGATCACCGCCAGTCTAACTGGGCATGATAAGAGTGTGACGTGTTTCTAGCTATATCACAGGGAATAAGAAGAATTTTGCTGATTCCACCCTGGGATAATGAACATAGGAAAGTAATGGGTGTGTTTCTTTTTACAATGCAATGTGATACTTCCAGTTAACACGGGAGACAATTTATAATTTTGTTGTTCCGGAAATTGGTCAAGTTCACTGTTTCTATTTTGCTAACTGTTCTTGCTCAGGTTCACGTTACAGATACTTGAGCAGTTTGACTCATTAATTAACAGGTGAATGGTATAAATTTTTATTATTCCAGTGGTATGGAAGGTTTCATGTCAAAGGAAGCCTGAATTAAGAACAAAATTAGTTTCAATTAGAAGTGAACAAAGTGCAAAAGATGACAATGGTTTGGCTGTATGGCTTGGACGGTTTGCAATGGTTGGATTTGCAGTTGCTCTCACAGTCGAAATATCAACAGGCAAGGGGCTTTTAGAGGTATTAAGGAACTTTATAAGTTGTTTTCATAAAGTTATTAATATGCCAAAGTTTAGTACTCTTTTATATCTGTTGTATGTATATCCAAGTTCTTGAGTTTTAATCGTAAGAGGGATAGATTTGGGCGATTGGGTTTCTGTTGACAAGAGTGTTTTCATTTTAAACCGATTGTGCAGAACTTTGGACTTCTAACACCATTACCGACAGTAGCATTGGGGGTTACCGCTTTGGTGGGAGTTTTAACAGCAATATTTATTTTCCAATCTGCCTCTAGCGATTGATTAATGGTGAGGTTCTTATATTTGATACAGAGTACTTGTTAAGAGTAAATACTTGTAAGTTATTTCCATGTATTCTTATTCATGTATTGATTGGGTGTGAAGTAAGAACATTCATCAGCTAAGAACATGTCTCAGGAAAAGGTGCATCTGTCTCCCTCTGTGTTTTAACTTTTAATGGAAGACAATCTTGTTGTCAGCATTCCAACTTTGTTATGTTGGTATTGCAGTGTTATGCTGCCTATGAAGTATGAACGTTACTTAATGTCAGAATTACTCATGTTGATTTTTGATGTGTCTAAATTCTAACCAAAAGACACTCATAAAAACACTTTCCCAAAGCAATTGACATAGCATGCACGAGTATGATATGAACTTGCAGTGTATTTTCAACTTAGAAGCAAACACTAGACTGATGAAACATTAGCTCAATGGTGAAAAGCAGTGTATACAACAGTTCGTCTATATCAACTCCGGTATGATAAAGTGATTTATTTCATTTTTAAGGAATAGCGGCATCTCTTCTTCCATAAAAAGAAGTAACAAGTACAAAACATGGTAATCATGATAAGAAATGATTTTGTTAGGCCTTTTTCTATATGGGCTAAAATAAAGGGAAAACGGATATGTGATCCATTAGCCCCACTACTACTCTCTTCTACCTTTAGAAAAATTACCCACTATATATCTATCGGGTAACTACTCTATGATGGCTACGGTTAGAATACAGAAAGATAGAAAAATTGGACAGAAGGTCACCAAAACCATTCTCATCAGGAATACACCATCTAAAAGTGAGAAGGAAGATTTGAAACCAAAGTTCACATCAATTCAGAAATCAGGGCAAGCTTCAAGGATTAAGATTTTGAAACCAAAGTTCACATCAATTCAGAAATCAGGGCAAGCTTCAAGGATTAAGATTACAAGCAATGGCTGGAGGTATTTATAATCAATTTTTTTTTATTGCTTCCGCTTTTAATTTTGTATGTTCATATTGTGATAGAATATACATATAGGTTTCACATTTGGTATCAGAGCAAGGTTTAATCTCTTCCTTGATTGAGTAATTTAGGTTCTTTGAGTTTGGGTAAATTGTTTATGAATCTGTGATTTTTCATGAGGTTGTGTGAAGGGAAGTTAAAACTTAATTCAACTGTTAACATCTCACATAGATATTTTCTTGTTTCAACATTAATTTATGGTTGATAGAATAGTGCCATTACCTGTTGATGATGCTGACTGTGATGTGTATCATCGGTAAAAGTTGTGGTCTGATGATTTTTGTTTTTTTGGCATCAAACAATCTTAAGAAAATCAAATCTAAGGTTGTAAAGTGTTTTGGCATTATCACAAAAGCAAGTCTAGGTGTCATTAGATTCACTACACAGGAACTTTTTGTGTTTATTTACTCATGACAACTAATAGGAAAACCATCTTCTTGATTGTACAGTTGAACCCACTACTTCCATGAGTCACTACTCTAATCAAGCCAACTAATAGGTAGATGATTAATTAGTTTGCATGATTGTGTTGAAAATAATGTGTTTATTTACTGGAGTCGGATATCTTGGCATCGGATGTTTCTTCCTAACCAGAATTTGAGCTTCTCAAATTCATCCCCGTGAAGTGTTCAATTCCCGTGAAATGTATTTGGGGCTTAGTGGATTTGTGTAATGGGCCTAGTAATTAATTGTAGTTAATTGGCTAACAATAATGGAGATTACTTGGTCGTATTCATTCCACGAATTCTAGTACGGAACTTTAAGTACACAAAATGAATAAATTCAGACCTCAAATTAAAATGAACGTGGGAATGTGACCTTCTAGTTTTCCAGTCACAATAATATGTTTAATCATATTAGTTTTGTTCCAATATATTTGTTGTATTATTATTTGTTGACATGTGCAATGGTTATAAATAATTAGTTATATATATATATATATTGACCATTAGGATTGTACATGAACAAAGATTAAAGAAATATGTCAAGTGATTTAATAATTTTAGTAATTAGAGAGTAGCCACAACATCTCTAGTTATTTAAAAATTTTCTTAAGAAATCACATGTGGAAACTAGGCATAAATTTGTAATTAATCCACGTAATATGATGAAATATGCCCACAAGAAATTTTATTATATTTGTATGATTAATGGGGTGAAATATTGAATTATGTTCCTTAATCTACCCACGGGAATTAAGGAATGAATATGGTTTAATAGTTTCATCATGTAGTTATGAATCTAATTTGAGTAGGACTTTAGCCCACAGGCAAGTTTTATATCACTAGATTCATATTTTTATGCATGACTTGCATTGGAAAATCATGATTAAGTTTAAGCCTAAATTTTTTTATTTATAAGCATGTATATATTTTTTCTTTGCAGCAATTTTAACTGGAAATATTTCTGATGTCAATTATGACATTCCTGAATTAAAGGGTGATAATTTTCTAGCGTTTGTTTATGAATCTAATATGGTTAATATTAATCATAATACATGGTGGATTGATTCTGGTACTACAATCCATGTTTCGAATACCTTGGAGGGTATGACAAACCTAAGGAAACCAATGGGGAGTGAACACTACATCTCAGGTAGTCAGATGAGTTCACATGTGGAAGCTGTTGGGACATGCAGTTTAATTTTAAGTAGTGGCTTTACTTTGCATTTAGAAAAGACATTTTATGTACCAGGTTTCACTAGAAACTTGATTTTCAGTTTCAAGACTTGTACCTTTAGGAATTTCCTTTAACTTTTCGAATTCTGGCTTTAGTATTCTCAAAAATTCTGAAGTTATTGGTTATGATATTTTGTCTGATGGTTTATATCGTCTTTATTTGCAAAATGATATTACTCATAGTTCTATGCATGTTAATACTGGGTTAAAAAGATGTATTATGAATGAGGACTCCTCAATTTTGTGGCACCGGAGATTGGGACATATCTCCATTGAGAGAGTTAAGAGATTGGTTAAGGATGGGGTACTTGGTACTTTAGACTTTACTGATTTTGATACTTGTGTTGGTTGCATTAAGGGAAAGCAAACTAACAAACACAAAATTGCTGCCAAGAGAAGTTCAAACCTATTAGAGATCATACACACGGACATTTGTTGTCCAGACATGAACGCTAATGATCTGAAATACTTTATCACTTTCATAGATGATTATTCACGATATATGTATCTTTACTTACTTCGTTCCAAAGACGAAGCTCTGGATGCCTTTAAATTGTTTAAGGTTGAAGTACAGAAACAATGTGGTAAGCACATTAAGATTGTGAGATCAGATAGAGGTGGAGAGTATTATGGTAGATACACCGAGGACGGACAAGCACCGGGTCCATTTGCAAGATTTCTTCAAGAGCATGGGTTTGTTGCCCAATACACTATGCCTGGTTCTCCGGAACAGAATGGTGTAGCCGAAAGAAGAAATCAAACTTTAATGGACATGGTGAGAAGTATGAGAAGTAATGTTAAACTTCCATCATTTTTATGGGTAGAAGCTCTTAAGACGGCATCGTACATATTAAACCGGGTTCCTTCCAAGGCTATCTCAAAGACGCCTTTTGAGTTATTCAAAGGATGGAAATCGAGTTTGCAACATGTACGCATTCGGGGATGCCCGTATGAAGTAAGAGTGTACAACCCACAGGAGAAGAAGCTAGACCCAGGGACTATTAGTGGGCATTTCATTGGATATGCTGAAAGGTCTAAGGGTTATAGATTCTATTGTCCGTCTCATAGCACTAGAATTCTGGAATCAAGAAATGCTAAATTTCTTGAGAATGACTTGATTAGTGGGAGTGATCAATTTCAGGATATTGTTCCTGAAAAGGATATTGATCAACTTCCACCTACTGTTTCAAGTGACAAGTTGATTGTTATTCACGCACCTCAAGCTAAATTGCGTGTTAGACAACCAACCATTGAGGTTCCACAAGTTGACAACAATCTAATAGATCATGATGGTAATGAGGAACAAACTGTTCATCGTGAGGATGAACAAGTTCCATTGAGGAGATCTAATGGAGCAAGAAAATAAACTATTTCTAATGACTATTTAGTGTATCTGCAAGATTCGGATTGTAACATTGGAGCCGATAATGATCCTATGTAATTTTCACAAGCCATAAATTGTAGAGATCCAGACTTATGGATGAATGGCATGAATGATGAGATGGACTTTATGGCATCCAACGGAGTTTGGGATCTCGCCAAGTTGCCCGATGGTATAGAAGCCATTGGATGCAAGTGGGTCTTTAAAACAAAGTAAAACTCGCATGGAAACATCGAGAGACATAAGGCTAGACTCCTTGCCAAAGGGTTCACTCAAAGGGAAGGAATCGATTACACATAGACTTTTTCTCCTGTATCAAAGAAAGATTCTTTACGAGTGATGATGGCATTAGTAGCTCATTTTGATTTAGAGCTACATCAAATGGATGTGAAAACGGATTTTCTCAATGGTGATTTAGAGGAAGAGGTTTACATGAAACAACCTGAAGGATTCGTCTCTAAAGATCGTGAGCATTTGGTTTGTAAGCTTAATAAATCCATATACGGGTTGAAACAAGCTTCTCGACAATGGTATATGAAGTTCCATAAAGTTATTACTTCATTTGGATTCGAAGAAAATGTTATGAATCAGTGTATATACCTTAAGGTCAGTGGGGGGCAAGATGTGTTTCCTTGTGTTGTATGTGGATGATATTTTGCTCACAACCAATGATAAAGGATTACTATATGAGGTGAAACAATTTCTTTCAAGTAACTTTGATATGAAAGATATGGGTGAGGCGTCTTATGTCATTGGCATAAAGATCCATAAAGATAGATCTCGGGGCATTTTAGGTTTGTCTCAAGAATCCTATATCAACAAAGTCTTAGAAAGATTTAGTATGAAAGATTGATCACCAAGTATAGCACCCATTGTAAAAGGTGATCGGTTCAGTTTGGACCAATGCCCCAGGAATGACATTGAAAGGGAACAAATGAAAAATGTTCCATATGCTTCAGCTGTTGGTAGCATTATGTATGCTCAGTTTTGTACCAGACCCGACATTTCATATGATGTTGGAGTATTAGGAAGATATCAGAGTAACCCAGGAATCAATCACTGGAAGGCTGCAAAGAAAATGTAAAGATACCTTAAAGGTACTAAGGATTGCATGCTTATGTATAGACGGACAAATAGTCTTGAAGTGGTAGGCTACTCCGATTCTGACTTTGGAGGCTGCAATGATTCGCGTAAATCCACATCAGGATACGTGTTCATGCTAGCGGATGGGTCAATATCCTAGAGGAGTGCCAAGCAGACCTTGACGACCACTTCTATAATGGAGGCTGAGTTCGTTTATTGTTTTGAGGCTACCTCACATGGTGTATGGCTGAAAGGCTTCATTTCTGGGCTAAGAGTTGTTGACTCTATTAGACGACCAATAAGAATGTATTGTGACAATTCAGCTGCTGTCTTTATGGCTAAGAATAATAAGAGTGGAAGTCGAAGTAAGCACATCGACATAAGTATCTAGCCGTAAAAGAACGTATGCAGGAAAAGAAAGTGATCATTGAACACATTAGCACTGAATTGATGATAGCTGATCCCTTGACTAAAGGCATGCATATTAAAGGATTCAAGGATCATGTAGTAAGGATGGGACTTGGTCCTATTATGTAATACATTCTTTATGTTGTTTATGTTTTCTGAAGCTTTCATTTAGTTGGATTATTTCTCATTTAAAATTATGTACGTACTTACTTTAGTTATTTTGTTGAGAAATATCATTATAGTTTGACCTAGAGTAAACATATGGTTTACTCATTAAGTTAAGTATGAGTGGTGAAAGACTAAGTATGTTGTGATACATGGAAGATTAATTCTTGCTCTTAAAGAGGATTAATCGCCATGATCCGTATATGAAGTCTTTCGTGAAATGGATCAAGTGGGAGAATGTTAGGCCTTTTCCCATATGAGCTAAAATAAAGGGAAAAAAGATATGTGATCCATTAGCCCCACTACTCTCTCCCACCTTTAGAAAACCACCCACTATATATCAATCGGGTAACTACTCTATGATGGCTAGGGTTAGAATACAGAAAGATAGAAAAATTGGACAGAAGGTCACCAAAACCATTCTCATCATGAATACACCATCTAAAAGTGAGAAGGAGGATTTGGAACCAAAGTTCACATCAATTCAGAAATTAGGGCAAGCTTCAAAGATTAAGATTACAAGCAATGGCTGGAGGTATTTATAATCAATTTTTTTTATTGCTTCCGTTTTTAATTTTATATGTTCATATTGTGATAGAATATACATATACGCATGAAATAGCTTAGGTCCGTGCCACCCCAGAAAGCAAAGCAATCGCCAATTGCTTATCATATCTTAACTCTCTACAGATGTCTGTCTTCGTTAACTTTCCCTGTGGAACTGTACTTTCAAACTGTTCGACCATGCAGTTAATATCTATAGAACATCCTTTAGATATACTTGTGAAGTCTTTCCCATATGTTTCTAGTAGTTTCTGAATCAATGGAAAAGAAAGATAAAACAATGGGAGCTCATATATGTTTCTTTCTATTCCTACGTACACAAGAAACGAACCGTTCATGATATCATTTATACCTATTGATGGCAGTGTTGACGATGACTGACTTCCTATCACGGCCAGCAGAAACGATTGTATGCAGTAAACAAGACAATGAACCAAATAACTCTAATTTCTATATCTCAATAAGACCTGACAAACCTCTTTAAATAGACAAAGATCATAAACGAATCCTATTAAAACTCTTAAACCTATTCCTACTGCAATTAGACTTTTGAGTAGGAAAAGCTCTTTTTTTTTAAGAATCCTAGATATCTTTATGGTGGAAGTGTGTTTATCCAATTTTTCTCTCATTGATTAAGGCTACCTTTTCAGCTATATAGTGATGTTGCTACATTTGAGCGGTGAAAACGTATGGAGACACTAATGGAGTACTAATAGTATTACACGGTTATTTTTAGATATGAAAAGCCTTCTCAATTGCTTTGATGACAAGATTAGCTACATCCTGACCAAACAATCTTGGTAAACTAGAAGCAAGATCCATCTCAACTGTCTTTTTCTTAATCAAAACATCTCTTTTCATCAACTCAACCTTTTCCGATTCATCTATTCCTCTCTCTGTACAGACACACTGATTCAACCAAACCTCCAAAATATCCTTAGCAATTGGTCCAACGTGATCCCGTATAATCTCTTCCAAACGTGCAGGTCCACCTGATTCACAATCAATGGTAACGGATATAGCTGTAGGTGATGAGAGAGCTCGAATGTATAATGAAGAAGAAATGTAAGGTCGGATTTCTGATAGTTCCAGCAGTTTCTTCCTAGATTCATCCAAATGGGTTTCTTCGTAGAATGTTTTTAAGTACTCAGGACTCATTAGTAAATCCTTCCGAGGTGGTAAATCGAGAATTAGAATCAGGGATTTTGGAGAATTTTGAAGGAATTCAATGAGAAAACGCGGTGCATCTGTTTTGCTGTTGAGATAAGCAGTAAGTGTTGTTATGTCTAATGCTCCTCCATTTGGAAGCTCACAATGAATCCAACTTCCAAGTACACAATCCATCTTCAAATATTTACAAAACAAAATTAAAAATCTAATAAAAGGGTTAGTTTATATAAGAATCATTAAGATGGTGGAATTTGTGAACATACCAGTGAATTGTTAGTGCCAGACCTGATATGAAGAGTACCTTGAGAAGTAGCTGAGTTGTTTTGGAAGTATTGAACTTCAGGGGATAGAGAAGAAGGGAGAAGATTAGGAGAAAGGGTATTCTCCATTTTTGAAACTAAGTCTACCATAAGAGTTTTGTTTGAGATTGAAAGATGAGGAAAATCCATGAATTTTGGATGATTGTTTTGAGATGGGCCCATGGGTGAAGATGAGGAAGTGATGATAATGGAGTTATGTTTAGTTTTTGAGATTCTTGATGATGGTGGTGGAGAAGGAAGAAGACGGAAAGGGTGTATAAATTGGTGTGTGAGAACAACCATTTGATCTTCTTTTTAGCTTTTCTGTTTTGTAATAAGAACTCACTTCTCAGTTAATGGAGCCAGAAAGGGAACATATTTATGTGGACACTAATTTTTTTGTGAAGCTGATGTTGGATCCTACTTACTGGTCATAGTCATAGATGGCTATGTAATGTGCAATTATGCATATTAGTATCATGTTGGTTGATTGTATGCACACTTTCATCGTGTTTGTTTTTTTTTCTTCTCCTAGATTTAACTAAAATCACATGTATTATCTGGATTTAACTCAATATGTTTATTTTTAAAATCAGATCTAACTTTAAAATATGTTTAGAGTTGCACAAACCCGACCCAGACCCGCCACCGGAATCCATCCGTTTTGACCCGACTCGCCGACGGGTCGAATGCGGGTGACAATTTCATTTTCCCGCCTTTTGGCGAGTCGGGTACGGGTGACACCTTCTCTCACCCGACTCACCCGCCCAACCTGCCAGAAAACTAGGTCATTTCTTTTCTTAACATAAATACTAGGTCTAGGTCACAACTCACGAACTGGGACAATTCCATTTTTTCTCCAAATTTCATTCTCTTCTCCTTACAGCAGAACCAAAGTGTACCTCAATAATCCATAATTCTAGTAGAGATTCAGAGGTGAGGTTAAGCTTGATAGGTTGAAGACAATGAAGGATCAACTGGGTTGAGGCTTGAACGAGGAACCAGTTGATGCCTAGGAAGAAAAATCATATCTCTGTCGGAAGAGTTGAGGCTCATTTGCGAAGATTAAGGGGTTTGCAGGGTTCTTGAGAGATGAATTAAGCCTTAGTAGTTGCTAGATCTGTGGTCTAATCATGTTATTCATAACTTTATACCTTTCTTTGATGGGTTTTCTGAATGTTTTTTGCCGATTTGGATTTCTGCTGCTGTTGTTCTACTCGGATTTGAAGGTCTTGTTGATGGATTATTTCTGTGAAGGTTTGATTTTTCTGAAGATTTGTGGTTGTGAAGGGGTATTTTGTTCTTCTTTTTCTTCTACAACAACGCATCTGCATCAAATTACAGGGTAACACTTTTCTCCATTTCATCATGATATCAACACCATTTATGTTGCTTAGAAAAAGATGGGTTTTCTTTTACTGTAAGTATTTTTACCCGGCGATAGCAATTGAAGTTCTAAACACCTTGCACCTGACTATTACCTTTATAAATTCAGAAATTAAACCAAATCTTTTCAGAACTTTGTTTCCTGCTAAACATCCATCCTTCTCCCTTAATCCTATTTGAATTTATTACCCTTAATCATGATGGTTCTTTACTCTCAGAAAGCATTTATAAACCAAATTTACATTCACCCTTTCTACTATCGTTTTTCATACCCTGCTACCAAATTATTGTGTCAGTGTATTAATTGGTTGATCTTTGTAAGCCAATTGAATACAAAATTAAGAACTAGTCGAGTTTCACATATTCTGATGCAAATATAGGAAAGTTCACATAGTTTTTATGCATTGAGATTGTGCTGGATTAGCATGTTCGATATTGCTTGCGCTACTATTGCTAAAAATTCAAGTTTTTCTGCTTCTAGTAAGGTTCTTCTGCTTCTGGGCGGGTGACCCGCACCCGACCCGCCAAAATGGCGGGTTAGACCCGACCCGATGTGCAGTCCTAAATATGTGCCATAAGTCATAAACATTTTATTCCCTGATTCAAACGGGTCCGAGTCAGAAATTAAGTCTGAACCAGATAGCGAGTCAGATCTGATTCAAACTAAAAACAAACAACATGACATCTAACTCCTACTGAATCAGATCCAGATGGTGAATCAGTAAAAAAAAAAAACATGTTGTTTGTTGCAACCCCATTTGCACATAAAAATAACAACCAGTTTAGCAATTTGATCTAAACTTGAATAGCCTAAATTTCAATGTCACGTTACTGCTGCCTATTACACTTACGAGGTAAATTGAAAACCTCATCAATTAATATTTTACATTGTTGCTTAGAGTCTCTGATATAACCCAAAATAGGTCATGTGACCTAAAATATGCACCTTTAATCCAAAATATATCACACCAACTTAAAGTATGTCTTGTGACCTAGAATTTGCCCGTAATAGAACTATTGTTTACAGAGAACCGAGAATGGGTACAACAGTTATTTATCCTTTGAATTACGATTGATATATATTCCTACGGTCAATGTGGTTGTAATCAAAAGTGATTGTAGATAAAATATTATATTTCCTAATATTGAGTAAATTATAGGATTTTTGAAGGTAAGGAAAGTATTAGGATTAGGTTTTAAACAGGCTAGAATGTAATCCGTGCTACGCTGATTTGGTATGGTGGGATGAATCTCGCCCCGTCGGCCAAATATTTTTGAACATTTTTAAATTTTTTTTGATTGATCTGATTATTTTTATGGGTAAAAAAATTTGATACCCTTTGAAAATCCTACTATGGTATGCGTGTGTAGTTTAAATACACTTAGATATCGCGAAAGTATGAATGAAATTTTAAGTTACATGCCGAAGAATTTTTTGTTAGAAATGCTTAAACCACAATGGAATATCAATTCCATACACTTTTGACAATGACAAATAAAAGCATTAACCAAAATTTTATACACTGCTATATTCAAAATTTTGTTCGAACTGTAGTCAAGTTGGAACTTTTTTTCAAATGTTGCTAGATGATCAATCACCAGGCATGAGAATTACAAAAGACCTAGTTTATTAAAATGTTTGTGTGTGGTCCGAATTGACATGAGAAACAAAAAGCACGCTTAAATACTACTCATAGAGTCCAGGTTTTTACCGTAGGTACCTTCTCACTGAAATGGTTTTGGCCCACACCTGTCCCCATACCGTAGGTATCTAATGCATAACCAATGCGTAAGATTTTTCTTCACCAAAGAACCATATGTCCCTAAGGAATTCAGGATGGCCATTCCTTTTTAAGGATTTCATCAATCTTCAATGATTTTTTCTTTTGACCCCCGAAGGGAACCGCTCGGCCACATTATTGTTAAACTTTGATGAGAGAATAAGCTTCCCATTTTCTCATTAAGAAGGTTTCTACAAAGCTCAATTTTTTTGAATTATGTTTACATTTTCAAGTTGATAAGTACTTTGTGCTCATGTCAAGATTACTAATGCTCTCAATCCTTATCATTAGAATCGTGCAACCATTGTGCAAGCATTTTTGCCACACAATAAAAATTTTATGATTTCCTTTTTCAATGTTTGATACGATGTAATCAAACATGGGTCTCTTCTTATTACAACCCAATATGATCAGTAGCAAATATATATGAGAGAACACTACATAATCATATGGGACAACTACAAAATAAATACATGATTAAACTCATATGAAGAACACTTAGTTGACAAATAGAAATTCATATGACACACAAATTATTGAAACAAAATTTAGACAAAAAAATAAAATCACTGAAATAATTAAATCAATTTTGAGGATGATAGAGAGGTATTCTTGAGTAAGGAATCCAATAATTCACTGAAAAATTATTCAAAAGATTTATGAGCATTTCATTTATATTTGGTGTAGTGACATAATGTAGTAAAATAAACAAAAAGCAAATAACACAAAACCCCATAAATAAATAAAAACACAATTTCCATCTGATTTGATCTGCAAATTCGAACTAACAAACTCATAATTTGATGAGAACTCAAACCCTAATTTTTTTATTTGGTTTGAAACGAGAAACCATTACCTACAAAATCAAAATAAAAAAAAATAAAATCAGTAAAAAATAGGGGGACTTTTTGATTTTGAGCTTACTCTTTAATAAGGAAATCATATTCGGAGGATATGAAAACTAATCGGGGGATACATTACTGTAGCAGTCGGTATGGTCCTCAACGTAAGGAAAATTGAACTACTGTTAGAAGAAGCATCGAAAGGTTTCTTCTTTTCTCTAAAATTAATAGATAATTTAATTCTTAATTCTTTTTTTTCCTCTTAAGAATTGAAGTTTTAATATTACGAGGAATTTGACAGTTATTTATAAATATGGACTTTCAATATCAAATACTGATTTATATGTACTAATCTACAGCAAGTAATAAAGAATTCATTGACCTCTGCATTAATGCACCAGACACATAAATTTTGTTGATAATTCTTAACTGCAAGCTTTGTAATTGATCCCAAAATAGCCAAAGACTGCGTAGTAATATAACTTCCATTGGTAGTAGTACTTGTTGTAGTCGTACTTTCAGCAGCAAAGGCTTTGACTTGAGCAGCAGATTAGCAACAATTGTGGCAATCATCTTTGTAGTATCCACCACGGTCACAATAACCATGTCAGCACCCACCGCCTCCACCACAGCTACCTCCACACCAGTTGCCACCTTGGTATCCACCTCCATTGCCACCTTCGTATCCACCTCCATTGCCACCTTAGTACCCACCACCATTAGATCCTCCATATTTGCCATCTTGTAGACCATTTTTCTTGGTTGTCTCTTCTTCTGCTGCAATACACGATGATAATACACAATTAATATCAGAATTTGATGCTAATCATATATAAAATCTACACAGATCAATTATATTGAGATTAAGATTGTATATACAGTTGATGAGATCACCCATCACTTATTTTCTCAGCCAAATCCTTAGCTGCTGAAACCTCGGAAGAGATTAATGAAACGACAGCAAACAAAAGACCCAAAACCTGCTGATAATAATGAGATTAATTTTCTCATTGAAATTAGTTAGACCCCTTAAGCTGCTGATAATAAGTTTTTTACAAAAGACTTTGAAGAACTCCATCTCTGCCAATATTGTTGGACTTACTATAATCAGAAACCTTAATCCAATAGTTTAAAGGGCAAGTTGCTAAAAGTGAGTAACATCAATGAACTAATAGCAAGTGGCAGAAATATTAAACATAAATCCTGCAAAACCGATAGTCAATTACACTAAAGATGGCATTCCCATGATGTATGTTCCGAAAGCACAACAATATAAGACCATACTAGAATCCAGAGGCCATATTATTAATGTTGTACATTTTATTGTTTTCTATAATTGTTCCAGATCAAAGTTTCAGATAATCCACCTGATATGACCTTAAATCCTAAAAGAAAACCTATAAACTTGAGAATAAAAAAGAAAAAGAGTCAGATGTTCAAACATGAACTTACAATGCACAGTCTACAGCTGATATTTTTTAACTTCATTCCATTTACCACTATACCCACAAAGAAGAAATCATTAAAACAGCGAAATCACTCAGGTGAACTTTGAATATAAGATCCACAAATAAAACCTTATATAGAGAACTCTTTATCAAATCAGCGTTTATCATTGTTCTGATGCTTCTTTTTTGTAAACTTTGCTCGCAAACTATGAAATGAAATAAGTATTCACAGCTAACAATAATGATACCTTAAGAACTGGTTCACCAATTTTAGGTGCAGTTGACTGCTATGTACATAAGAACTGTGAATGAAGCATATAATATGCCAATCGGGCAACATGGACTACCTTAAAAAAAACAATTGTGAACTTGATATTGGCTAGGTCTTCTTGAGCTTTCTCAGTTTCTGCAGCCAACGAACAGGCAACCTCTATATTGCCAATCTAGCTTCTTTGTCAATCTCCTAAGAATCTACAACAACTCATGTGCAAAATATCCAGATAACAAACTAACAGTTAGAATATCAACCTAAAGATATCCCAAGCACAAAGAAAAGCAAAAGACAGATTAAAGTTACCACATAGCTACATATCAGACAAAAATGCCAGTGATATTACGAATATAAATAAAATGCATGCAATCGAGTATGCCATTAAATCATTACCTTATAGGCTAGCATGACAGTCGTGTAACAACTTCTAAGGCCTCATTTGAATAACTGTGCTTGTGATGAAATGTCTTATCTAAAGCTGGATCCCTGTCGAATCAGCACGTAAAAACTTTTATAGCTTAGTTTTATCTAAAATGAGAACTTATGGATTTTCATCCTCAAATGAACTTTTTTCCCTCTTCCACAGTTTACCATAATCATCACAGGAAGAATACCAAGATACTTAAATCAAACAAAAACTTAGAATAAAAAATGACAATAGTTGAAAACCAGTTAGCATTGCTGCTGTGTACTTCTCACATTATACTTAATCTAAAAGCTCGCCTCTCAAAAGAAGAGTCATAATAATTTTGACCCAAGATAAATAATGTTAGTTTGAATTAGACGTACTATCACAGCACAACAAAGAACATCAATAGCATCGTGTCATATAAATTACCTTATTATCAACATAAGGTGATTTGACAGCAAAGGTTCCTCTCCATCTTTTATTTCTGGGTCTTTTCTAGGAACATGGGATCTTCCACGATCACGCTGCAAATAAAAATACAACCTTTAATTAAAGCAAAACTGGACATTATGTGTGCGTTGAACTGCATACAGTGGTTTGAAGACTCTGTCTCTGAAACATCAAAAAACCTCCTGCTAACCTAAACTATTTAGACTAATCCAACAAACCACCAAATAACTCACAGTTGAAGTGAGCAACCTAAACTAATAATTAGATCACATGACCAACGACCAAAAATTGAGAGATATAACCAACCTGAAAACCATCGAGCAGTAATCTTTCCATTTAAAATCCCCTGATTGGTGTAGAGGTGTTAGATAAAATTCTATCTTGGACAACTCATTCAAAAGCTTGCACGGGGACCAAAGTCTGATCTCTAACTTCTCGTCGTTGTATCGGGGAAATAAAGTATTAAAACTTTCGGAATTTTTTAATTTCCTATGCAAATGCACAAATCTACTAAATATGAGCAGGAATAGTGGTAGCTCAAATGCATAACTATCGTTGCATACCTGGATTGCATGAAGTCTTGGCGAAAATTATTGTTCTCAAAGAACCTCGTCATGTCCCCACTCCAATAAAAATAATTGACAATGAGTGTTTCCTGCAAAGAATATGTTGACCAAAAAAATAGTAAAAAGAAGAAGATTAACACTGACTTTAAAATAAAACAGTTAACCTTACATTTTTAATCGCATCTATGGTATTTGCTCATAGCACCACGGCAAGCCATGATATGTATGGTCACACCTATACACCCGTGATCACCAATATCATCAAAAAATAGGCCCTAAAGTATTAACATTGTAGGATGTTTTGGCTGACTACCCAAAATTCTTAGGGTCTCTATGCATGGTTGGAACCTAATAAATTTCACAGCCCCGCGTATTTGGAATGACAGTGAACTATTGTGGTGAATAGAAGTATCTGCTATAATGTTTCGCTTGCACAAATAGTGAGGCCAGCTAGCCTTGTTCATTGAGGATGATTGTACTTGAAAAAGTTAGCTAGGTGGCAAGATACATCAGAAGTTGGAGTCAGCTAAAACCCTCGAATATAAGTGCATTGTGTGGAAAAGGACGCATAACAATGAACAAAGATTAGTGCAAAACAGATAAGTTATGATATCTCAAATAACTTACACTATCTTCACTGTCTTGCTCCATTAGCATGAGTTTCCATGAATTCTGAGATATCTGGATCCTGAAACAAACAACAGCATGGTAATCATACTCCGTAAATAATCTACAGAAAGCAATTGGTTATCCTCTGTAACCTGCAAAATTACCAAGGTTCTGCCAATACAATTGTGAATCAACATTTGTATGGAGAGATGCAGAGACTAATAACGTGCATCATGGTTTTGATATGCGACCCATTACTTGGAAGATACTGTTAAGATGTTATCATTAATTTTAAAAATCAGCTTATGCTAAGATTGCATGTGTAAGTCATACCCCAGAGCTGAAGTGCATTACATGAGAATTTCTCTCCACAGCCATAAACTTATCCACCTTTGCAGCACTTTCTGAAGTAATACTGTAAAAATCACTAACCTGATCAACCATAGAGGTTTCTAGTTTTTAGGACCATCCATTTGTGCCCTCACATGGAAATGATCAAAATCAGATACGGATGCCAAATTAAATCTAGCAAAAGAGTTAACTAAAAGCAGACTTTGATCAACTTGTTTTAAGATCAAAATCAGATCTTAATCATGTTCATGCAGAAGTAAAGTGTAAGGTAAGAAGGTGACCATACAAAATATCAACTTAAAGTGGATGAGGTGTGTGAATCACGGCCTATTTTTTAAGGCATCTGAACCGTTTTGGTGAATATAGACACAACTCAGACATGTGTGAATTTGAGCGGTATATAAAGGTTCAAAGGCAAAAAAACCGAATAAATGAAATAACTCACCAACCCAATTGCACGATAGAGGGAACTATTCTAAATAAACATCCAGGCCCCTTCCCCAAAGTAGGGTTCATAGATGACCAATGGCTGGCCAGTTCTCTCAAGCTCCCTATTATCTTTTTTGCGTAAATCACTCTTGGCTCTATCAGCCTTTAGCACCTCGATTGACTTCTTCCCAACTCCCATGGCGCTGATGTGATCTATCCTTGAGCTGCAATAATTTAACAAAACATGGTATACATCCAAGAGTGGGCGTCTACTGCTACTACTGCCCTCATAAACCCTGTTTGAGTGGCCTAAGCAGCACAACCTCCACACATCACAGTTCTGCACAAATATGAAACGAATAATGTGAATTGTGTTACAGTGCCTGAAATGCACGTGCATCAGTTTATTACTTAACCAATTAAGAAGCTAAGCTTCAATAGTTAAAAGTATTTCTAACAAACATTCACTTTTTCTGTTTAGGAGTCCAGCTTTCCTGAATTTGTTGCATATATAAGCACCTCCTGTATCCCCTAGTTTTGTTAAAAAAAAATTGTGGTACTGAAAATAGATTAATCTCCAGAGATGCTATGCACTTGTACATACTTCTGTTTGTTTGAAGCCACCATTGTAGCACACTAAACTTTAGAAACCGTATACATCATCATGTAAAATTGAAATATGCTAACCTCGAAAAGATTTTATATCCATACCTTCACTGAGCGAAAACCGGTGAGTAGGATGAATCTAACCTCACGATGATTCGACAGGCAGTCAAACTGCTATAAAGACGACTTCCTTTACCATTAGAGTAACCATAATCTACTACCTCTGCTATCTCCAATTACTGTGAAATAACAACAAACGTATATGAGATCTAAGAGCAAAATCCAATGCTCAATATAATGCAGAGTACTGTACCCGGACGTTGAAAACATTCTAATGACGACATACTACATGCATAACAAACAGGGTCCACATATGCAAATGTTAAAAGTGTCTATATAATCTAGGAGCTGGGATCATCTATTTTTACTTTCATTATAACACTCCATAGATATATGTTCATGACACTTTCATTTATATCAAATTCAAAATATCCACAGATCATTTATGATCACTCAGAATAAGGTTCCAGTATGGCTTCCAGTACGGCCAAATCCTGTTTGTACTTCATCCACTGTGCACACCCCACCTGCCTTATGTACCACGTCATATACTTGCTTTAAGTATCCACGTCAAATTCACCTGACTTATGTGAATTTTACACCTATTGTTTTATATAATAGTGTAAGTAATGTATTAGTGTGTATTGAAAATACTGACACGTATAAAAATTAGTAGATAATACTAACTAAATGATCTGATGTACGTCTCACTCAGCTGCACACCTTTGCAATGACGGCAGGAAAATGCTCCAAGTTGTAGATAGTATGAAGTGACCCTCTTTCCGCCGTTGTTGCTATATTACAGGAAATTAGTCGTCGTTAGTATGTTAACAAAAAGTTAAGTCGTCGGTAGTATGTTATCAAACAAGCAGTCGTCGTATGTGTTTTGTATTATGCATGACGTATAGAGTGATGCATGATTGCAAACGTACTTATTTTCAGTTAGGTGCAAACCAAAACGAACAAAAATATATATGTAATCATTTTGTAAATACCAACCAATTGCCAAATTATAATGTGTAATTCTGAATAACATTTTAAGTTTCTCTCTAAGTGTCTCTATCAAGATGAAACCAAAATGGTATTTCCACTAAAGTCTATACAAATAGAAAGGAAAAATGGGTACCTGAGAAAACCTCACCTTTATAGACTAAACATTCATGAGTAGATTGAAACCCAAGTCCAGCACCAGCGGTAGACAAATTTTCATAATCTGAAGAATAACAAAATACAACCACCCATAAAGTTCAATCATGAGATTATTGTAATCAATAAGGCTATCTTTCCAAATGTAAACTTTCAGTTAAATACAACAAATAAAACTGAAGAAAATGATAGAACCCCTAAAATTCATACATGAAGCAATGGAAAAAGAAAGGGTTTTCCGACAAATTGTTACCTCAGAGTAGTTTGATTGATTGGTGGAAGAAGATTAAGAAAACAGAGAAAAAAGATTGAGCGCAAGTATGTCCTTAGATTTAAGTTTTTCCTCTCTGCAACTTATCTCTCATTCCCAATTTAATTTCTGATTTTCTTTTGCTCAAAAGTGGGGAATTAGGGTTTCTAAATCCAAATCTCCTTCGGGATGTGAGCGAGAGAATCAAGGATGCTCGATGTGAGCAAGAGAATCTGAATTTATTCTCATGTTTTTCAACACAGATAAATTCTTTTCAGTAATACAAATACTGCTAGCAGACTTTAAACCTACATCTAGGCTAAATAGGACATTAAAATGTGACGTGTTGTTCTTAATATGACCTTTACATCTACTACCACTTCCTAAAGAAGATCAAATAGGTATCCTACTGTAAAGGGACTCAGGGATACACATTCAGGATTAATATCCCAATTCCCTCATGAATAGATGCATATTGAATAGAGTGGTAAAGTATAGACGTCCCCACTTGGAAAGTGAGGCCTTCACTACGATTTATGTAATCTTTTTGAAATATTTTTTAATTTATCAGACTTTTGTTGTTGAAGAAGTCACACTAAACTACAAATTTTCCAATGTTGTCTATATATTGCAGGAACCATCTCCAAGAATGGCGTTAAAGTGGATGAATAGAAGTCCACTTGTTCAGGCTGTACTCTCTTTAAGTATTATGAAACAAACATCGTTTTAGCTGCAACTATATGGGTCTCATTTAGAGGTGAATCTTTACAGCAAAAAGATAAATTGGATGCAATTTTCGTATACTTAAAGAACATTGGTATTAAAATTTTGCACCTAACATATGATTCAGGTATACTATTAAGATTTTCGAAGTTATGCAGATTACCTTCTTCATTTCAGTACCCCGACAAATATGTAATGAAAAACACCAAGCCAACTCATAAAAATCAAAGTAAAAAAAAATAAAAAAATTAACAAGTGAAGAAGAGTACCCATGAGATTAACCTTTAAGTGAATACAAAATCCAATGAAAATCTTGTACATCTGTCCAAGATCCGCAACTACCATGAGAATATAAAAGAGTAGAAATAGCCAGAGGATGTCCAACATATATAGCAATAAGAAGAAAACAAAACAGATATTAAGGAATGGTTATTACCTTTATGTTTCCTGATGTGTAGTATTTCAAAGAGAATCTTCCAGCAAGGTATGGTCCATGTCAATCATTAGACTCTATTGTCGTGCACTGGTATACATGACCTACTCCCTAAGAAGATTAGGAATGATAGGAAGGTAAGCAGAAACGCAAACCTGGCACACAAATATTCCATTAGGAAGCCTAAAAAAACGATATAATACTGGAAACTCTAATGCATTAACAATCAAACGCCACATTGGAGTTTCCAAAATCACATAGTTTCATGGTCCCCATTCTCCGAATCAACTCCAACAAAACTCCCCACCGCAGCGAGTCTCAACAATCCAAAGTTGGACAAACAATTTCAAGTTCAAGTGATCATCCAAAACGAATTCCTTAAATATTACGAACATCGGTCTACACTTGAATGCCCATCTAACTCTCTCAACAACATCTTCAAAAGAATCATCCAGATTATCAATGGTGTAAGCATAAAACCCTGTATCCAATAGCTGAATAATAGACCATCATGTCAACCGATAAATCCAGAAAGAAAAAAACAAAACAAAACAAAAAGCAATCGAACCAAAACAATACAAATCCTCAGATTAAACCCTAATCAAATCATGAAAATCTGGAGCTACAATCTCAAAATTGCACACACAAAAAAAAACAACAACAGAACATCGAAAACAAAGAGGATAGAAAGATATCAAATTCATACCTGGTTGATAATTCTCGTTTGTGTATCTGCTAACAATTAATAAAACAGCGAGTCAAGATCACAAAATACACGATGAGAAAGAAAGAGAACAAGGAAAGAGAAAGCTGTAAGATAGAAAGAGATAGAATAGGGCAGTAAAGATTAGAATAGGGTTACCTCATATTGAAAGTGAATGGTTAAATTACATAGTATTCAAATTCGATCAGTATTAAATACATCCTCTTCTCCACTAACAAAGAAAATTCAGGATCCTAATTAAGAATGTTTCAAATTATATCACCAAAATAAAATCAGGGATTAAAAGTTCTACAAAATAAATTAGATTCTATCACACCCCTTCTTTTTCAACTTCATCTTCGATGGGAAATCAAAACCGAAAGTTGTAGGTTAATTAACCCATGGTATTTTTGCAGCAATTCTGGGAGGTTAAGAAGAAGAACATCAACGAAAAATACACGATTTTTTTTTCAATCAACGTATTTAGTTTTAGTCGTGCCTTTATATGATATTTCTAGATTTACTAACTAAAATATATTGAACAGTAATTACAAAAATAAAAGCTCTCGAATTTGTTTTTAAAAATATACGGAACTTTTCTTAGTCTTAATCCTTTCTGTTTGTTAACCAAAATATATTAAACCTGAAAGACAAAAAAAATAATTATATTTTTAGATTAAGATCTTAGTATAATTTTGTCTCAACTATGGAAAATAAGATTGTTTGCGTATAAAACACCAAAATAACCTGAAAACCAAATCCATACCGTGTAAAAACATATTTTGTTTTTTTTTATATATTTTTCGGCTTTAAAAATCTATTTTTAGTAATCTAGTTGATGCAAATTCGACGGTCTGGATTTTATAAAGGTGTAAGCATTTTATAAAATTTCAACCAATCAGGAGTAAGGGTTTCGTCGACCAACCAACACAAAAGGATAGTGAACGCTACCTTTTAACGTGGAGCAAGAGATCAAATTGGTTTCATAAAAAATTAAACGGGCATAAAATATAAAAGGGATAAGTTGTTTATCATCCAATCAGAAGCCGGAATTTTGTTGACCACCCAATGGAAAAGGGAGATGTGTGCACCTTTCAACGTGGAATAAGAGATGAATTAGAGTTTTTAGGTTGTTGATATTGGTCAAGGGAGTTAAATAAGGATTGAAATGAGGGGTCTTTAAATCTCGGATGTAAAAGTTCTTTGAATCGAGAGTGTGATTACCAAAAATCTGGCATCTTTGGGATCACAACCAAAAGTGTATAAACTCCATCAAAATACATTTTCTTATCCTGAATCGCTTCACCATAACATTTTGAAAGTAAAAACAAAGCTATCAAAGTAAAATGAAATGACACAAGACTTTATGTGATTCAATCAACAAAACTATTTACATCTAAAAATAAATAGTTCGGATCCATTGGTATGATCAAATTAACATTTGAACCAAAAAAAAGAAAAGAGAAATAATCTATACTAATGTGATGACTTCATATAAATCATAATCATGTTAATCATGAATGAAATGAAATAAAACAATTACATAAATTTCATACCTAAGACCTTTGCTATTACTTCAATGACTTCAGTCTAATTTCCCTTTTGATTTTCCAACCCCTTTCCCTATTAATGAGGTTGGTATTTATAGCTTAGTTGATGGAGCCCACCAATCTACCTTTCCACATATTTATTCTTATCCATTCTTGGTGCAGTGTGTAATTCCGCAAAGCCTATTTGTAATTCCCACACGGTCTGATCGTTCCTTCCGCAAGTCTTAGCCTGCGTACTACCTGTTTCCCGTATTTTCTTACGAATTATCACGCACTTCTCCTGTGGTCTTTATAGTTAAGTTATTATTTTGGATTGGAATGACTGTTGCGACTTTACTTGAATCATGGCATGTTAGACATGTAGCTATTTAAAGTGATTCGTCATGCTTTAATTCTTTGCATTCCGCTACTTAGAGAGTCTATACGTGTCAGTCATGCATCGATACTCATCATTACTCTTTATTGTGTCAGGCTTTCCCGCAACCTGTTGTTAGTCGAGCAATTAAAGTTGTCTGTCTTGATCAGTGCACTTTACTTTCCCGCTACCTACGTGCAAGTCAGGCAGCAAGGCTATCTGTTTTGTGCAGTGTGCTTTACTTTCCCGCAACCCACGTGTCGGTCATGCATTAATGTTGTCAGGATCACTTTAAAGATTTTGCAGCTGTCAATTCAACGCTTTCAAAAGACTTTGTTCCAGAGTTTCTCGTCTCATCATAGCTCGTTACTTCTCCAATAGTTTTCAAACACGTGTGCCTCGGATTTTATTCTCTCACAATTTGCCCCCTTTTCCTTTCTTTTTTTTTTATCAAATTTTGACAGTTGTTAGAAAAATTGAAAAAAGGAAAAATAATGATTACCTTTCTATTTCCCACGCCTGCAATAACTCCTTGTTACATTTTTCCCTATTTTTTCGCTAGCATTAACTCACTTTTGCATGTTTTCTTCAGTTCGCGCTTTTCGAGGAAATCAAATCTCTAAACTTTATTTCTTTTCAGTTTTCGACGGTTCGTCAGTTTCAGCTTTCTCCTGTTTAATACCAATTATTTTCTTCATTCCATTCTTTACACCTTTTGTCTTCTTCTTCTTAAAGTTGCAGCACTTTTCTTTCCTTCAAGCTTTTCAAAGATTCTTCAATATCTTTTCATTCTTCTCAACTTCTGCAATTCAAAATTCTCTCATCGGGATCCAGTCTTTGTTATTATCAAAGTATTCTTCTTAGACTCTTTTACTCCTCTGTAAGTTATTCTTTTACTTTTATTCTTTTCCGTGTTTGCTTGATTATTCTTCACTGTTATGTAGATTCTTTTGAGTTTAATAGTGAACATGATGTTGATGCCCCTACCTGTTTATTACTTATTGGAACGAACAATGATTGTGAAGTGGTTGAATTTTCTTTTGATGATTGGTTATTCTGACATGATTCCTGATTTCTCTTGTTTATAGAATAATTGTTATCTTATTGTTCTTTTATTTTGTTACCTTCTAACTGATCTTGCCTTTTGATCTTTAGTAATCTAATTTTTTGCTTCTTCCCTGTGTAGATAGAAATCTATCATGGCTGGAAAAGGTAAAGCTCGAGTTCCTGATGATGCTTCTCGTCAAGATGATCAACCTTTACACAGGATGCCATCCCGTTATCCTGTATCAAGGAGTCATCCTTCGGAACCTGCAAGGCCCGCAAGTGTCCAAGCAGTGAATAATCTTGTTCCTAAAGACAAGCGGGCTCATAAAAGTTGTAGCTTCAGGTCTATGGATCTCGAAGAGTTTAAAAGGATCCATGGTCTCGAAGGATTCAAAGTCTCCTTTTCCGATTGCACTTCCGATGAAATTTCCCTGGCAATGATAGAGGGTTTTCAATATACCAATGATAGATTATTAATTCCCACAGGATCTATAGATGCGGGCTTACAGCTTCCCTTGTACCAAAAAGAGAATCCTTATCAATTTGAAGTCCTTGCGAGTCGTAATCAATCTCACCAAGGCTTAGTGCGATCAGTTGCGCAATACAATGGAAATTGGTGGAGAATACTTGATGAATGCAGCTTACGTAGCCAAGGACGGACCACGTTAACATGCTACGTTCCGGACATTAGGTTAAGCAAATATTATACAGTGGCAAATTTTCATGCCACGTATGCGGACAATGTTTCCGCCAAGAACTACAAGAATTGGAGTGTTGGCCCAAACCGCAGAGGTGGGAAGGGGTTCCGTTTACTATCGTAGATTGACAACGCGAAACTGAAGTATGTTCAGGGAACAATGATTTCTCTTAGGGAAAGAGTTCGGGAAGATCACGACTATAAATGGTATCACACCCCTCTCCTTATTGAAGGTCCCTGGGTCTTCGGGTCTGCTTCCAATAGTATAGTGTATGACATTCTCACTCGTTTCAACGGTTATTGCCCTTACAGATTAAATTTTTATGATTTCAAGTTCGCTCTTTTCAGCGAGGCACGTAGTTTTGCTTGAGTATAAATGTATTGCTTAGAGTATAGTTTTCGTTTGATAGTAAAAAAATTTCTTCTTTTTCTTTTTATAGTCGCAAATTAAGTCGGAGACTGAGCCGCTGGATGATGAAGGCACTCAGGATGAAACGAGATTAAAACGCAAGGTCGCACCTCTTTCAGAAAAGGTATTATTTTATCCGTTGACTTCTTATATATTGCTTTTAGAATTTCCTTTGATGAAGCATTGCGGTATATTTACAGGGTCAGAAGAAAGCGAAAGGCCCGCCCCGTGCTTCTACAGATAGGGAAGAGGGTGAGATTCATGATTCTCCTCTCCATCATCCATGCTCTAGGGGTGAAGGAAGTTCCGCTGCAAAAAGGCAAGAAGGAGGTCAACGTATTCCCCTTCTACTAACGAACTTCGAATCTGCGGGACAACATGATGTCGTGGAAGAAACCTCGCAGATTCCGAAGGATTCCTCGGATCAAGTTATTGTCCCTGATCCTTCTTTCTATCTTCAATTCTCTTCTCTACCTGGGGATGAGCCGCTTGAAACTGCTTCTAATGAAGATGAGACGACTGATGAAGAGGATCGCAACTCTCAAGCATCTGTTGCAGAGGCAGTAGTGGCCCAGCAAGCACATGTTGCGGAAACAAAAGTGCCCCCGCAAGCACATGTTACGGAAACAGAAGTGGCCCCGCAATCACATGCGCGGAAACAGAGGTGGCCCCGCAAGCACAAGTTGCGGAAACAGAAGAGCCGGCAAGCACCAGTACATCGAATAATGTGCCCTCAAGCATCATGACAAAAGCTATTCCAGTTAGGCCTGCTGGTGCGAGCGGGGTTGATGCTGATGAAACTCAACATAACCCAGAGTTTCCTCAATTGAGCAGAAGAAAGGAAGTCGCGGAGGCTTCTATTCTGTTAAATAAAGAAGAAGAAGCTTTCAGATGGTTCATGTCAAATAATCTTCTCTCTGTTCCATTCTATTCTCTTCCGGTCAAATCCGATAGTTCTTCGGTTTCTCGATTGCGCAAATCTAGGAAAGATGTTCCATACGATGTGGTTAGAGATGCTTGGTTAAAAGATCAAGGAGAAGATGTTGATCCTTCATTCCGCATCATCGAGCCCTCTTCGCTGGCGGATACACTTGCACTTGAGGATGGACAAGTGTATTCCTTCCCTCAAGAAACTCTTGTACAAGTATTTTAACTGTCAACTTACTTATTAATTTCTTCTTATTCCCTGTTTTAATTATAGTTTTAATTTCGTAGCTTGGTCGGGGTCCTCCATGATGGAGTCCCAATTCAGAGATGTGGAAAATGACGCCTTGGACCTGCAGCGGGAGAATGATAAACTCCGCCAACAAGTGCTGAATCTTCAGAACCAAGGTTTTGTTCTTTCTTTTAGTTACTTTTTCCTTTATTTTATTTCTCGTCTTCTGAACTACTTTATGGGATCAGCGGGGGATTCAGAACTTGTATCTAGGATGCATGATAGGATTACGCAGTTAAGAGATCATGTTGTAAGAGTTAATAATGAGAATGCGAAGGTCAAGACAAAATTCAATGGTCTTGTGGATAGTCATGACTCGGTTATTCAGAAATATAATAAATTAGAGTCACAACATAGGCTTTTATATGTGGGAAAAGTTCGCAAGAAAGTAGAGTTTGACGCCACTTTGTTGTGGACTAAAGGTTGCGTTTATGAAGCACGGGCAATGTCCGAAAAATTAGAAGAAGGGAACCGCAAGCTTTGCATAGAGCGGCAGAATATCCTTTTGGGGATTTTCCCAATCTGATTCGTATCATCATTCAAAACTTTCTTCATATATCGCTCAGCTTATTGAAGACAGAGACAACTCTACTGCAGAGGCTTATGCCATGGGAAAAGCCCTTTCGGATGCTCAAACTACAATGCTAAACTTATCTGATTCTGTTCTTCATCGCGAGAGCGATATTTTCCGGTTACACAAAGAAATGGCCAAATGCACATCTAAGTTAAACCATTTGCGGGATAATGAAACAGAGTTATCTCAGTGTCAACAACATCTTGAACAACTCAAAGCCAATTACAGCAAGCTTTCAGAAGAATATGATTTCCTTGATATTACGAAAGATGCCATGGGTCGTGAGCTAGAAGAGTTTGAATCCCTCGCAAGAGGTATCTTATTTGATCGCAAACTCCAAATTTAATATTATTCCGTTATTAATTAATTCGTTACTTTAATTTCAGGTTTTGAAGAAAATTTTAAGGATGCAACGGCAAGAGCTATTAAGGCTGAGGGAGAGCTTGGTGCCGCAACTTCTAGGATTGAAGAACTCAATAAACAACTTGAGTTATCTTTTGTTAAGGTTAAGGAAGCACAAGCTCGGCTTGAGCTTGCCTCCACAAAAGCCGATAAAGCGCAAGCTCAACTTGAACTTTCTTCTTCCAAAGTTAAGAGTATTGAAGAGACTCTAAAGCATGAGGCTTTGAAGAACGAAAGCCTTGTTCGGGATTTAGCTACCGAAAGAGAGAAAATAAACTTTTTGAAAAATAGAATCCAGATATGTAAAACTGCAATAACTCAATTCAAGGTGGAAATTGCAAATAGAAAAGCTTATATTGAATGGTTAAGAGTAGAAGATAAAGCTAAAATTGCAAAAGCAGTCAATAACACTCTTGATAGAGTAGAAGCTGATGGATTTACAACAGTTTATAAGCGCCAAGATGTTCCAAACAATCCTCCCTTCAAAGGCACTACTCCTGCTTCTTAGCTTTCTTTTTGTTGTTTTGTTCTTCTTCATTCCTTTATTGCAGTTGTTTTTTTATTTTTCCTTGTAACTTTGTTCCTACAAAATAGATTTTGAATACATATTAATTATCAATTTATTGTATGAGTGTAATTTACTTTAGTCGCAAGGATGTTTTTATACCTTGTGTTATATTATGGGTGTAGCACATGTCTAACTCCACTCGGGCCAGGAGGAAATTAGGATGTTGTCCCGAAAGTCTCCTAAAATGGAGAAAGATACAACAATTAGAATCACATTAGGCACCCTTGTTGGCAAAAGACCCAATAGTCATACACTCATAGACATTCATATGGATTTTCTTAGAGAGGTTACATTTGTAGCTTTACCTAATATGAACTCGGACTGTCGTATAATCGTATTGCTATCTGTGAGCAATTCCCGAAGTGGAGAGTACCTGATATAAAAACCAATACGATGTTAAACATCTCTGTTGTGATAAATCTCATAGTCATAGATACTTATCTGGATCTTTTAGGAAGATTTCATTTAATATGCATTACCTATTTCGAATACAATTTTTTTTATTTTTTTTTGCACAATTGCATTATGGATCAAGGATAGTAGGGTTTGAGATATTGGGCGTTCCAAGGATGTTGCAAAATTCCTCCATCCATATTTCGCAAGTGGTACGATCCTTGTCCTGCAATGCCTTGTATAATATAAGGTCCTCCCCACGTAAGTGCAAATTTTCCTGCTGCTTTATCTCTTTGGTATTCCGGGATTTGCCGCAGAACATATTGTCCTTCTACAAAATTCCGCATCTTTATTTTTTTATTGTATTCTCTTGCCAGTCTCCTTTGATAATTCTCCATTTTTTGAAGTGTAACTTCTCTTATTTCTTCTAGATCATCCAACTTTTCCAACATTAAATCTGCATTTAAATTTTTCTCCCATGCCTCTGTTCTTGTAGTGGGTAGAATGACTTCCGTTAGGATAACTGCTTCTGTTCCGTAAGTAAGAAGAAATGGTGATTCTCCAGTGGATTCTCTTTTAGTTGTACGGTATGCCCATAATATATTATGCATATGTTCACACCACCGTTTATGGTGACCATCAAGAGTTTTCTTTAGATTTCATGGCAATTGTCTTATTTGTTGCTTCAGCTTGCCCATTGCTTTGCGGATAAATCGGAGTAGACTTATTCTTTTGAATATTAAATGCTTCAAAAAGCATATCAATATTTTTTCCTTGTAATTGTTGTCCATTATCCGAGACTATGGCCATCGGAATTCCAAATCTACAGATTATATTCTCAAATATGAATTTAAAAACATCGGTATCTCTAATATGTGCAAGAGCTTTGGCCTCAACCCATTTAGTGAAATAATTTGTGGCTACAATCAAATATTTTCTCTTTTTAGTTCCTTCTACCAATGGTCCAACAATGTCTATCCCCCATTTTACAAATGGCCAAGGACTGAGCACCGAATTAAGTTCTGTTGCAGGAGCTTTTATTTTTTTTGCATAACGCTGGCATTCTTCACACCTTCTTACCATGTTTACCGCATCTTTATGCATAAATGGCCAATAATAACCTTGCGTATTTGCCTTTAAAGTTAGTGATCGTCTTCCACTATAATTTCCCGCATCACCATAAAGTATATCTTTGAGGATTCACAGCCCTTCCTTTCGTGATAAACATCGAAGTAACGGTCCCCAAAAAGACTTTCGGTAAAGAATTCTATCCCGCAACTGATAATTTACAGATCTTGATTGCACCTTCCATGCTTCTTTAGAATTTGCGGGCAATATTCCATTTTGCAAATATTGATGGACCGAAACTCTCCAATCTTCTTCGGTTTGGTGATTTTCTATTTTGTGCGGGAAATTTCCTTTATTTTGGATAGCTACGTCTTCAATATCTTTCTCCATTTGTTCTTGCATATTTTCAACTGCCCACAACTTGATTGATGGTTCATAAATACGCCCAATTTTTACCGTTGTTGTATTTCGATCCTTTATCATTGAAGAAATATATGCTAATGCATCAGCATGTCGATTCTTATCTCTGGAGATGCCGAAAGGTTATATTTAGAATCTGAAGCGCCAGTCTTTGCACAAGATTATTTTTACATTATACCAATTCTTCATCATACGCTTGATATCTTATTTCAACCTGTCGAATTATTAATTGTGAATCACTTGTGAGTCGGACATCGCTTATCCCTAACTCAATGATAAGTCTGAGGGCGTGAACCACAACTTCATATTCCACTATATTATTTGTATGTTCATCGAACTCGAGGCGGAATGAATGTACCATTCTATCCCCTGTAGAAATAATAACTACGATTCCAATTCCAGCACCTTCTTTATTCCTGGCTCCGTCGACAAATACTTTCCATCTTTTGGGATTTACAGAATTCAAGATATCTTGAGGGTCACCATCTTCAATTCCGGGTAGACCTTGAAATTTTGTATCATAAAATAATAAGTAACCAGTGTCAATAAAAATTCGTAAATGAAAGATGAAACATGTTCATTTTTAAATCCTGACAAACCTTGAATTTCGAAGTTATCGTCCAGCGGAAATTCCGCAAGGAAATCAGCCAAAATTTGCGACTTTTGTGCAGTTTGTAATTCAAATAATATGTTGAATTGCTCGAGTTGTGCATTCCATTTTGTTATTCTTCCGACTTTTCCTGCATTCTTTAGTACTGACTCCAATGGTGCTTTGCTTGGTACCCGCACATAATGTGTCAGAAAAGATGTACGTAGTTTTTGGGTAGTAAACACCAGTGCTAAGATTAACTGTTCAATTTTCGTATAATTTCTTTCTGCAGGGTTCAAAGTCTTACTAATGTAATACACTGGCTTTTCAATTTTTTCATTGGTCCAGACTAACACCGCACTTACTGCGTCTTCGGTTGCCGCAATATATAAGGCTAGAATTTCTTCAGGCTTTGGCTTTTGCAGTGCAGGTAATGTTGCGAGGTAAACCTTGATATTTTTAAAAGCTTGCTCACATTTCTCATTCCATTCGAATTTATTTTTCTTTTTTAAAACATCAAAAAAGAGTTTGCATCTCTCCGATGATCTTGCAATAAATCTGCATAATGTGGCTAAACATCCATTTAGCTTATGAACTTCTTTAACATTCCTTGGAGATGGCATGTCTACTACTGCTTGAACTTTTGCAAGATCAACTTCGATTCCTTTTTTAGTAACTAAATATCCCAGAAACTTCCCTGAAGTGACCCCAAAAATGCACTTGTCAGGATTGACCTTCATTTTATATTTCCGCAAGGCTTGAAATATCTCTTTCAAATCTTGTAAATGATTTGTTGCAAGTTTGTTTTTTACTAACATGTCATCCACATAAACTTCCAGAGTATGTCCTATCCATGGTTTAAAAATTGCGTCAACCAGCCGTTGATATGTTGCTTCGGCATTTCTTAATCCGAATGGCATCCTGGTGTAACAATACAAACCGCGTGGAGTAAAGAATGCAGTGTGCTCTTGATCTTCTTCATCTAGTGCGATATGGTTATACCATGATTGTCCATCCATAAAGGATAAGGCTTCATGACCTTCAACAGCGTCTACCAACGGATCTATGCTGGGGAGTGGATAACTGTCTTTCGGGCATGCTTTATTCAAATTGGTGAAGTCTATGCAAATTCTAACACCTCCATTCTTCTTTGGTACAATCACCATGTTAGAGATCCAAGTCGGGTATCGCACCTCTCGGATAAATCCCGCATCCATGAGATTTTTTAATTCATTCTCTACTGACTCATGGTATCCGGGCGCAACTTAGGTATACATTGCCGAAAAGGTGTGGCATCGTGGTGTATATGCAGTTCGTGTTGTACAATATTTGGGTCAATACCTGGCATGTCCTCCATTTTCCATGCAAATATATCTTCAAAATCTCGAAGTAATAAGATCAAATTTCGCTCCCTTTCCGTCTCCATCAACGTCTCAATCCTTATTAGCTTGGGAAACTCTTCTGTTGCTATATTAACAATTTTGGTTTCCTCTATCGGGGTAAATGTGGGTTTGGGAGATCCTAAAAATGTGGTATCCCCCTTTGGTTGCTATGCTGGATGATTCCCTTGATCTGCTTTTGATGTGCTTCCTTTTTCTTCAACATTTTCACTTGTTTCATTTATCGCTTTTTTCCCCATCAATCTGACTCATATATTGGTCTAGGGCATCTTCTTTTGCCTTCATTTTGTTCCTTTTTCTTGTTTTGTTGTTGTTGTTGTCGTTCTTCATTCATACGAACTTCAGCTAGGATGCAAGATTTTGCTTCACTTTGATCTCCTCTTATCTCCATTTCTCCTTGTGGTGTTGGACACCTCAAGTATTGGTGGTACGTTGAGGTTACTCCTTTTAACTGATGAACCTAGTGCCTACTGACGATGGCATTGTATGGAGACGGAGCTTCCACTACACTGAATTTCGTCAAAATACTTATCGGACCTGCCGCAACATCAAGCAAGATCTCCCCCTTTGGTTTTGAAGCTAATCCATTAAACCCATAAATTGTATAGCAAGAAGGAGTTAACTGACCATCTTCTAATCCCATTTTTCGAAAGGTATCATAAAACAACACATTAAGGGAACTGCCACCATCCATAAGAATTTTCCTTACGTTCCATCCCGATACAGGCAGTGTAAGTACGAATGGATCGTTGTGGATTTCAACCTCTTGATCAACCTCATTTGCAGAAAAAGTTAATGGGGATGCCATCCATCCTTCCCATGATTCAGTAACTCTTCCCACAACCTTGAAGACTTCATGATTGCGGAATATTTTATGCAATTTCATATTGATCGCTGCACTCATGGATGATTGGCCTAACTCAGAATATATGATCATGTTTATAGTTTGATTATTTTGAGGAATATTTACTGCTTTTCCCTTATCAAGCCTTGGTAGTGGATCAGTTGTTTGAATGAATTCTTATAATTCCCCCGCGTCAATTAACCTTTGCACCTGCATTATTAAATTTCTGCATCGGTTTGTGGAATGGCCCCGATAACAATGGTATTCACAGTACTCTTTTGAATTTTGTGTATGTTCAGGTTGTTGTTCTTTTGTTCGTGGCCAATGAAAATTTGGTCTATTTTTTATTGCATTTAAAATTTCAGAATAAGGAATATTGAGTTTAGTAAAGATTTGTTCCTCAAATTGTTGGATAAACTTTCTTCTTTCGTCCATCTTTGTTCGCTTTGATTCATTATTCAGATATTTTCCCGCAAACCTCTTTCCGGTTCCGGAGGATAGTTCTATTGAATTGGCTCTTTTTGCATTCCCTTGTGGTGGTGATATTATTCTCGGATGTTTCCTATGAATGTCTTGCAATCTTGCGCATTTTTCAATGATATCTCTGAGATCTCCTTTGGTTTTTGGTTTTTGGATTTGTATTATGGATATCTACAAAGAGTTGGCTTTCCCGATTGGATATTCCCCACTTATAACTGTTGATCGCAACCTCTGGAGTTACATTCCCCATTGCTTGGCAGATCGTTTGCAAACGATATGTATAATCTCGAATGGTTTCTTCTGCTGATGAGGCAAGTGAGTACAGCTTATCTATCCTTGCATCTGCGGCCGATTGTACATGTACGCTTCCAAGAACTTGCGGGTTAACTGCGTATAAGAATTTACCGACCCTTCTGGTAAATTGTCATACCACGCCAAAGTTATTCCTTTCAAACTCGAAGGAAAAAACCGGCACATAACAACGTCATCTTGTTCCCAACGTGTCATACAGCGATTGTAATATTTCAAATGAGTCGTTGGGTCTTTCGTTCCGTCGTAACATTCGAAAAGGGGAACACTACATTCATGCGGTATAGATGTATATGCCAGGTGTGGTGCCAATGGTGTCCTTCGGGCTTCTTTTAACACTTCCTCTAATCTTCCACCTTCTTTATTCTTTAAATTTTTAATTTTTTCCCGCATTTGTTCCATATCCTCATAGTATTTTTGCCACCTGTCGTTATGCAACGTTGATCCATCAAAATTTAATCTGTCTGGTTCATTTTGTTGACTCAAGGGTTGCACCACCATTACTCTTTGATATCTATTAAGCTTCGTTCTTCTTCATGCAGGTCTGCTGGAGCTTGCTTGTTGTCCCTGTGTTTTAGTTATTGACGGTTTCGCACCGTGTTGGACTTTTTCTTTAAGTGCTTGATTTTCTCTGGTCAACAATGCAATTTGTTCCGCACAAACTCGATGTTCCTTTCGCATTGCATTCATTTCTTCCATTAACTGTTGAACATGATCAATACTGTTTTGATAACTTTTTTGAGATGAACGATTAGTTGTGTGGGCTTCAGAATCACTTATGTGGTCATTACTGGGTCTTTGCTCTTGTGATCTTCTTGGTATTTCTTTTTGTTGAGGAACTCATATAGCATTACTATCCTGATTGCCTGAATTGGCATCTTGATCATGCACGCCTCTTTGTGACATTGTCCTCATTTGAATGTACTTTTGTGGTGATGAAATTTCTTCTGAACTCAAACTCGTGTTGGTGTAGGAATTTCTTGTCCAGTATTCTAAAAGAGCTCAAGTAATGAATTATGTGTTTCAAAAGATTTTATCCTTCTCAATAAATTTGCAACACAATTTGGTTGAAACCAAATGGTATATATTATCACAGTATCAAAAGTTTAGTTGGAAACAAAAATCAAGGACCTAATAAATATGACATGTTGCTAAGTGAATATTTCTTGAATTTGAGAAATATGGTACAGAATAGTGAAAAATAAAGAAAATTAATCATAACAACCAAATTTATATATTCATCAACTGTCTAGTTTTAGAAAAAATCATATTTTTCAACCTTTTCATATGAACCTAAATTATTGCTCTTTAAATAGAATATGACTCAATATTTTAACAACAAAATTTTGTCAGGTAGAATAAATTCTTTACTCGTCCCTGTTTCCAACGTCAAATCGTGATTACCAAAAATCTGGCATCTTTGGGATCACAACCAAAAGTGTATGAACTCCATCAAAATACATTTTCTTATCCTGAATCGCTTCACCATAACATTTTGAAAGTAAAAACAAAGCTATCAAAGTAAAATAAAATGACACAAGACTTTATGTGATTCAATCAACAAAACTATTTACATCTAAAAATAAATAGTTTGGATTCATTGGTATGATCAAATTAACATTTATACAGAAGAAAAGAAAAGAGAAATAATTTATACTAATGTGATGACTTCATATAAATCATAATCATGTTAATCATGAATCAAATGAACTAAAACAATTACATAAATTTCATACCTAAGACCTTTGCTATTACTTTAATGACTTCAGTCTAATTTCCCTTTTGATTTTCCAACCCCTTTCCCTATTAATGAGGTTGGTATTTATAGCTTAGTTTATGGAGCCCACCAATCTACCTTTCCACATATTTATTCTTATCCATTTTTGGTGCAGTGTGTAGTTCCGCAAAGCCTATTTGCAATTCCCGCACGGTCTGATCGTTCCTTCCGCAAGTCTTAGCCTGCGTACTGCCTGTTTCCCGTAGTTTCTTACGGATTATCCCGCACTTCTCCTGCGGTCTTTATAATTAAGTTATTATTTTGGATTGGAATGACTGTTGCGACTTTACTTGAATCATGGCATGTTAGACACGTAGCTATTTAAAGTGATTCGTCATGCTTTAATTCTTTGCGTTCCGCTGCTTAGAGAGTCGATAGTGTCAGTCATGCATCGATACTCATTATTACTCTTTATTGTGTCAGGCTTTCCCGCAACCTGTTGTCGGTCGAGCAATTAAAGTTGTCTGTCTTGATCAGTGCACTTTACTTTCCCGCTACCTACGTGTAAGTCAGGCAGCAAGGCTATCTGTTTTGTGCAGTGTGCCTTACTTTCCCGCAACTCACGTTTCGGTCATGCATTAATACTGTCAGGATCACTTTAAAGATTTTGCATCTGTCAATTCAACGCTTTCAAAAGACTTTGTTCCAGTGTTTCTCGTCTCATCAGAGCTCGTTACTTCTCCAATAGTTTTCAAACACGTGTGCCTCAGATTTTATTCTCTCACAGAGAGGGTGAAAATTGATGTATCTGTTGAGCAGCACAGTTTCAAAAACTTGATCAGAAACATGGGAATGATATTCAAATTTCAACATACTTTGATGATCCATCATGGAAGAAATGGATAATAATACTGCTGGATGAGACAATACTGCCAACTGGGAAGTAAATAAGAAGCTTATAAAGGTCCAATAATTGATGTTCTTTATTAAGATCAATAGGATCTGTAAGCCAAAATAATTAACCATTTGTTATAAGAAATAGATAAGCCAATTTAGAAGAAGAGATACGAAATATTAAACAAAAATAAGAAACAGACAAGATTTGAAAACATTGCATGAATAATCAGTAATGATTATTTATGAATCTCTTCTCCAAATATTGTTCTCCGCAAATCCATTGTTTCCCTCCTACTAATAACAGTCTTTCGATTTTCATATAACTTAAATTTTTTTAGAGCATCACAATGAATGAAGCGTAAAATTATAGTATATATAGCATTTGGAAGTAACATTTTTGTCATTCTAGACAGTGCGGAGCTATAAAGCACCGATACTGATATGGGGATACGAATACCGGAATTCGTCAATTTTCAAAAAAAGAAAAGAAATACAAGATACGGTGGAATATTTTTAATTATTAAAAATATTTTATATAATAATAATTCATTCTATTAAAAAAATCATATAAAATAATTTTTTTATAAACATTATTTATAAGTTGGATTATAGAGCACCGCTTCTAGTTCTAATTCGCCAAGTGAAAGATTTACAACTTCAAATTCTCCACTAATTATATGGTATATTGATAAGTAAAAATATCTATAAATATATAGATTTTGGATATAAAATTTTAAATATATATTTTGTATATAAAAATATATGTTAAATTATTGAAAGTATCCCCTCCTTAAGTATCCAAGAGATATCCCAGAATATCCCTTACCCTTTTTATAATTATAAAAAAGTATTCATGCTTTATAGCCTGGTGATTAAAAATTTATTTTGTGTCCTGAAATATATATTCTAATTTAAATATTGTCATTATGGTGCAAAATCTGTCTTGTGAATCAAGGATTTGCAATTGTGACTATAGATTTGCAAAGTGGCCCAAATTCTTCATAAAGACCTAAAAATTGCACCATAACTTCAAATATGCATAATCAGTATTGTACTAATAACTTACCTAACCTAAATTTGTTCAACGCAAACCTAAAATATGCTAAGTGACCCAAAATTTACCTCAATGAACCAAAGTAAGCCTGAGACCTAAGTTTTGTTACAAACCCAAAATCTACCTCGTCGGCAGAAAATAACGTGACCCAAAATTTGTTTCGTAGCCCAAATATTGCCATGGACCAATAAATCATCTTGTGGCCCAAAACAAAAATTGTGAGCCAAAATATACGCCTCAAAACATAGCCACGTGTAAGAAAATTCACTTTGACCCAAAATTTACGACTCGTGATCTAAAGTTTACTCAGTAGCCCAAAGTTTGCACCATAACCCAAAGATATCTGATGACCACCATACTGTGCAGTTTCTCAAAACCTGTCGTGGCACCTTAACCCATAATATGCGCATAAAAATTATAAATTTGTGTTGTAACCTAAAATTAGTACAGTAATTCAAAATATTCATTGTGGGTCAAAATGTGCCCTTAATCCAAAATGTACACCGCGACATGAATTTTCGTGGATAACCCAAAAAGAAATTGGTGTGTCCTAAAAACTCCCCCTTGATCCAAAATATAACGTGCGACCTGATAATAATATCGAACATAGAAATCGATATTGGAATCTCCCATTGTAAAGAAGTATACTCGTAAAGTGACCCAAAATGTGGTACGTGGTTCAAATTTTTGTATCCCTATGTATTGTTATGTAAAAGTTTATAGTTCGGCAAGTGACCCAAATTTGTCTCTCAAGGCTTAAATTTTTGCTTGACTTATAATCTGGCTTATAACCCAAAATCTACCACGTGCCCAAATTTTGCATTCTAAAAAAAATCTATATCCATACCTAATATTTTTATTATATTGTTACATTACTTCAGTTCTTAAAATCTATCTAATGACCTATATTTGTTTAGCCACTAAAATTGTAATTCGTTACCAGACATTAATCCTGATAAACCAAAATCTACTATATGACCCAAATTATACTGTGCGATTCAAAAATCCCTTAAGTGATTGACATAAACAAATAAATAAAAATGTTGAGTGACTCTAACCTAGTTTGGTTTTATGCACACTTTCTAAAAATCCCTTAAGTGATTGACATAAACAAATAAATACAAAGTTGCTAAGTGACTCTAACCTAGTTTGGTTTTATGCACACTTTCTAACGAGTGTACACGTAATTTTTCAATTTCGTCTTTTGATTTAATTCTGGGAATTATGTGATGAGGGACGAAGTTCTTATCACGCATGGTAGTAGTAGTATTTGTGAACTACTTAACCAATCAAATATATATGTCAAACCCATTTAAAGAAGTGTACACGAAAATAAATTCCCTTAAATCTAATTTTATGATATTAAATTTGACACGAGACACAAATTTATTTAGAAACGTATGATTACCTATTTTGTTAAAAGATCATCTTGTGACTCAAAATTTACACCTTAACCTAAAATTTATTATTAAAACCAAAAATCTATTCCATAACATAAATAAAATATTTTTCGTGCCCAAATAAGCGATCTAAAATCCTCCCAAAGATTTAAAATTTTCATTGTAATTTAAAATCTACTTTTGTGATCCTGAATTTACCACATACTTTTTCTTTTTTTGAAAGTTACAAGAAGAAACAACAAAACTACAAGGGGAAAGAGAACTCACCTAAAAAATGAGTGATAGAAGGAGGGGATGCCAACCACAGATCAGGGTGGTGAGCAACATCAAAAGATGCTAAGGAATGTGCCACAACATTGGCATTCTTTTTGATAAAATAAAACTCATCAGAACTATATAAACTAAGATTATCCTTAATCCTAGAGATGGTGTTCTTTATGCGCCAAGGGAAGGAGAAATCGTTAAACTTCCGAGAGTTAATCACAATGAGGGAATCACCTTCAATAATGATTTACTTGAAATCCTTACTGATAGCCAAGTCAATTCCCATCAGTGCCCCGGAAGCTTCAGCTTCGATAGGAGAACTGAAATCAAGAACTTGAGTCTGACAACCATTGAAACCAGCACTGCAGTCCCTAGCAATAGTTGTGCATGCATAGCCTTTAGGACCATTTGCCCCATTAAAAAATAATTTTGAACTTTAGAGAGGGGGTGGGGACCAGCTTACCTTATGGGACTCCAAAAGATCTTGTTCAGTTGGTAGCACAAAAATATCTCGAGGAATAGAGTCTACATTATACCAGTAAAGAGCATCATTAAGCATGGATTAGATATTGAACGTACCTTTGTTGAATATGAGGTTGTTTCTAGATTTCCAAATAACCGAAAGAAGGCAGACTCCCAATTTCAACTTAGAATGATTACCACCTTCCAATAACCAAAGCTTGATATAGTCTTTAATAGAAAGGTTCAAGCTCGCATCATTTCTGAAGTTCATCGGAGAAGCAAATAAGAAGGCTTGAGAAACTGGGCAGTAGAGAAGTAGGTAATCAATGGATTCGACTGCTCCCTGACAAAAACTATAATTAGTATTGCAATTCTTCCAGAATCTCATAAGACGACTTCCAACAACAGTACCATTATCGATTAGTCTCCACAAAAACATATGTATCTTAGGTGGTAAAGTTTTAACTAACCAGAATTTCTTCCAATGAAAATCTTTATTGTTACTGTTGATATGCCTTGAATCTTTTTCTTTCTAAACGGTACACATAATGTATCGTCACTGGGTCTGTTTTCCGTTATTTAGTCGAATTAGGGTTTTTTCTTTGTCCTATATATACATACACGTTGTACCTAGAATGTGTGTAATTCAGTATTCTGCTCTATAATAAAACTCTGCTTTCTCTGTTGTGGATGTAGCTAACGTAACAGTTAGTGAACCACGTAAATCTCTGTGTCTCGATCTCTATTATTGTTCTCGTTCGATCTCTCGTTACAACAGTTACCTGCAATGGAAATAGATGGTTGGTTGTCTTGTAGAGTTTTAAGGAATGACTTGGCCGAGAAGACCCCATTTGGGTGATGAATCCATAAAAGTTTATTTTATGTAGCATCCTCATGACCATTAGTAATATGAATCTCCAGAATTTTTTTGACTTCATAAGAAGAAAAGTATCGTTGGAGCTTGTCGACATCCCAGCTGACAAGATTTTGAAGAATTAACTCCTTTAATTTAGATGGAGAGCTAAAAGTATTGCGATTCAAACTAGGAGCCTTGTTTTGAAGCTTTGGGACCCAAGGGTCACTCAATATACTGATCCTATTACTATTACCAACTGCCCAACAACATCCATCTTTCATGTCACTTCTACAACTCATCATTTCAAACCATGTAGATGAACATTTTCGAGGTTTTTTTACTTCTCAAAAATTGGCTTCCTTAAGATACTTAGCTCTCATAAGTTTACCCCACAAACAATCTTTATTATCTAAGAAATTCCACACAAATTTGGCGATCATAGCTTTGTTTAGGTGTTGTAGAGATCTGATTCACAAACCTCCCATCTTTTTTGGTTTCTCAAATTGCTTCCAATCTATCAGATGAATTTTTCTAACCTCTCTATAATGATCCCGCCAGAAGTTACACATAGTCCTTATAAGTCTCTCAAAAATCTTCTTAGGAATGATTGAAGTCGCCATAAAGTAAGGAGGGATGAGACCTAACACATGCTTTATCATTATAGTTCTCCCCGCATGTGTCATCTGACTTCTCTTCCATCCTGCCAGTTTTGCATCAAATTTGTCAACAATAGATTCAAAAGAAGCATTCTTGTGAGCTGGTTTAAGGAGCTAGTGGCCAAGATACTTATCACTAAATAGCATTTGTTGAACACCCAAGGTACTGGCAATCTCCAAACGTCTAATGTGAGTAACACCTTTGCTAAAATGAATTGCAGATTTTTGCAAATTTGCATATTACGCTGACCAAGAAGCATAGGTATTGAGGATTCTCTGCAAGGTGTTCACAGTCTTCTCATCTAAGTTCCCAAAGAGAATAAGGCCATCTGCAAACATAAGGTGAGAAACTGGTCGAGCATTTCGACAGATTTTATAGCCATTATAGAGAGCATTATTCTCCATAGTTCGCATAATGCATGATAATCCTTGAGTGCAAATAATAAATAAATAGGGGGAGAGGGGACAACCTTGTCGCAGACCTCTTTCACTAGTGAAGAACCCCTCGGCTTGACCATTCACTACTAGAGAGAAAGAAACAGTCGAGATACATTTCATAATAAGCTCATGGGATTTACCCACTATACCAAAAGTTCTAAGACAATGGCTCAAAATCTCCAACCGACCTTTTCGTAAGGCATGGTATGGAAAATTTCTTTAGCAGCCATATTGTTATCAATAATCAGTCTGCCTGGGATAAAAGCATATTGGGCAGAGTACCAAGTTATTAAGGTGCATTTTCAACCTTTGAACAATAATTTTGGTTATCACCTTGTACATAATGTTCGTTAAAGCAATTGGTCTAAATTCAGAAGGTAAAGAGGGGTGTTTTACCTTAGGAATTAACTAATATTAGTATGATTCAACCCTGGGGGAAGAGAGGCAATAAAGAAGCAATTCTTAATCATTTGAGCAACGTCCTCACCAGTCCTCACCAGTCCTCACCAATATGATCCCAACATCATTTGACCCAAATTTACCACGCACTTTAAAATCTACCTTGTGACCAAAAATTTTGCATTCTTTGATCCGGGCATGCAACTTCAATCCAAATTTATGAAAAAGTAAGAAAATATCACTCTTTTAAAAGGAAATGAAGTACTTTTCTTCCCTACCACTGGTCAGTCTTGTACTTGATATTGCGCAATATCCTTACAATCAGAACAAAAACAAGCAACAAATGGAAGAAGGAGTCTGTAAATGGAACATGGAACCACGAAGTTTCATAGCTGACCTTTTTAAAAAAGACTATCTTCGAAACAGGCACCTTATAATTTATCAAAATCGTAGTAAATTGTAAGCATTTTAATAAATGCGCATAAAGATAAAATAGGCAACCCTGTACAAGTAAGTTTCGGAGAAGCTTGTAGTTCCACGAGTAC